>JAGYYJ010003184.1:0-159211 GCA_019671005.1 Hibiscus mutabilis
GTCTTCTTAAATGGCACTCTACATGGGGAAGTCTATCTAGAACAACCTCCGGGGTATGTTGATTCTACTCACCATCTCATATATGTCGGTTGCGTAAAGCCTTGTATGGACTCAAGCAAGTCCCGAGGGCATGGTATGTTGAATTCTCTCAATTTCTCATTCACTTTGGTTTTACGAAATCAAAGGCTGATGCCTCTCTCTTCATTTATAATGCAAAGGGGGTTATTTTATACTTTCTAGTCTACGTGGATGATATTGTGCTTACTGGTAATAACACTAATTTTATTGCTCATTTCACCAACATATTATCTACGAAGTTTGCTTTGAAGGATATGAGCTTGCTCAGCCATTTTCTTGGCATTGAGGCTATTTCTACTCCTACTGAGTTGTTTTTATCTCAGGCGCAATATATTTCTGATATCTTGACTCAGTTTCAGATAGAAAATGCCAAGGCAATTTCCACACCTATGTCCTCTTCCGACAAGCTACCTCCGCCGGAGCCATCCACGGAACTTGATATTTTTGGGTATCGTCGACTACTTGGTCTCCTTCAGTTTCTCACATTTACTCATCCGGATATTTCTTTTGTCGTGAATCGTCTGTCGCAATACATACATGGTCCTTCACTTGCACATTGGACAACAGCTAAGCGCATCCTGCGTTATCTCAAAGGAATATTATGCCATGGCATTCTTTTTTGTTCGGTATCTTCCCTTCATCTCACTGCCTTTGCTGATGCGGATTGGGATCCTCTACGGATAGTCGATCTACTACTGGATATGCTATTTATCTTGGATCTAATTTTATTTCTTGGAAGTCAACTCGTCAGAAAACTATTTCTCATTCCTCCAGAGAAGTTGAATATCGTGCCGTGGCAAATGCAACTGCTGAAGTGCTTTGGGTCCAACACCTTCTTCAAGAAATTGACGTGGCATTACCAAAACCACCATCTCTCTTCTATGACAATCTCAGTGCCACATATGTTTGCAAAAATTCAGTTTTTCATTCTCGTATGAAGCATCTTGCCCTTGATTACTTCTTTGTTCGTGACTTAGTTGCTGCGGGTTCCTTACTTGTTCAGCACATTCCCTCTAAAGCTCAGATTGCGGACACGCTCACCAAACCACTTGGTCGTAATCTCTTCATCCATTTTCGGTCCAAGATTAGAGTCTCCGATGGACCCTCTATCTTGCGGGGGCGTATTAAGGATAAAGAAAAGATGAGATAACTTTTATCTCATTCAAATCCATGAGATAACTCTTAGTCAAATCTCATTCAAATCCTATTTTATCCTATCTCTATCACAATCTTATCTTGTATTTAAATATTTGATTTGTATTTAATATTTGATTTCCCTCATTTGTAAGCCTATATATAGGTCAACTGTAAATATTATCATTTATCAAATATACAAATCCTTTATATAAAAAAGGTGGAGGTTCTTTGTATTCTAGGAGAATTCCTGGGTTTTGTTTTAAAAAAGGTGGGTTTTGTTTTAAAACAAATATACAAATCTCATTCAAATCCTATTTTATCTTATCTCTATCACAATCTTATCTTGTATTTAAATATTTGATTTGTATTTAATATTTGATTTCCCTCATTTGTAAGCCTATATATAGGTCAACTGTAAATATTATCATTTATCAAATATACAAATCCTTTATATAAAAATGGTGGAGGTTCTTTGTATTCTAGGAGAATTCCTGGGTTTTGTTTTAAAAGAAATAGACTTACTTCCTTGAAGATAAAATCCATGGCTTTGAGGAGCAAAGAGCGGTCTATTTGGAAAGGAAAATTGTGAAAAAGAAGGTTTCATCACGTTCCCATTAAAGCACTGGTTGATTTCATTAACTTCATTGTTCTTTTTCAAATCTTGGATCTTTCGTTTTTGGATAAAGTGTGGGTTTTTTCCTCTTCAAAAGTAAATGCATGTCATTAGTGGTTTGACTTTCTTGGTAATTAACATGTTCTACAGTTGGTTCTTAGCTTAGATTTTCACATGCCAAAGATCAAACCTTATGTATTTATATAAAAGTTTTGGTTTTTGCTCTTGAATAAATTATACTAAACTTTAACATATTTAGTAGTATATTTGGTTTATGATTAACCTCTTTTCCCCCTTCATTTGATCTGTTGCAAAGATAAATAAACAAATACTAATTGGTTTCTCTTGTTTTCTGGTATTGTTCAGTGGAATCAGATACAAACTGGCCTTATTGGTAAAACTCCAAAGTGGTGGGAGACGGGACTGCAACCGAATATGAAAGACGTGACATCTGCAGAAGACCTTGTGGACTCTCTGTTGAATGCTGGTGATAAACTTGTTGTAGTAGATTTCTACTCCCCTGCTTGTGGTGATAAACTATGAAACTCCAAGTTTGTAATAATGTAGACTCATAGTTTTATATCATTTGTTTTGCATTGTATTTTTGGTGATTGCAGGGCTATTTTTCCCTGTACTAATGTAGTTTCATAGTTTTGTATACTTTGTTCTGCATATTTGTACATCTTCGTTTATTTGTTCCTCTCGTATTTGGATTAATTGTTACTTTGGATGTTCATGTTGGGATCTGGTAGATTTGTCAATTGGCAAAGATGAACCCGGATTTGCAGTTTCTTCAGGTGAATTACGAAGAGCACAAATCCATGTGCTATACCCTTAATGTCCATGTGCTGCCTCTCTTCCGATTCTTTAGAGGAGCTCAGGGGAGTCTATGCCAATTTAGCTGCAGCAATGCGACGGTTAGTTTGGTTCTCCCTCCCTTCTGATGCAAATTTTATCAGATATGTTTAGTAAACTGGATTATAGGGAAGCGACCTATCTGTCATTTTATGCTCATTTTCCCGGTATGATGCATGTCAATAAAATATGTGGAACTTGAATACCAATGGTGAAAACGAATTCATTGGAGGAGTCACATTTATGAACATTGAATGGTGCATGATAGTATTGAATTGGCTTGCTATGAGAATCTCAAGATTGTTGACAGACAGATGGCTGCTTTGAATCTCGTTTGACATTGGCATGATATATGTTGTTTGTCGAATTTTTCACCATGTTTATCATGATATATGTTCCAATTACAATGGTCAAAATGATTCCACATATCCAAAAGTTCAAGGATGCATTAGCCAAGCACACAACAGTTCGATGCAGCCTTGGGCCGGCAAAGGGTCTCGATGAGTAGCAGCTAGTGGCGTTAGCTTCCAACAAAGACCTTTACTTTACCTACAAACCAAAACCAGTTCGACCCAATCCGATTCTTGTTCCTGCAAAGGAAGAAATTCCGGTATCGGAAACATGCTTAAACCCTAAAGAGAGTGCCTTGGTTGGTACTCGTCCAGGAAGTTGCAGATTACATTGTCTAGATCCCACATCGGGAAGGCATGAAAGGATGAGGAGAGAAGCTGCTTATAAAATAGACGGACTTGGACGGCAGAGAGCATACCTTTCTATAAAAATGCCTCTTGTTGTATAGCTATTTTATAAGGGTTCTTCCCGAAGGGGCTAACCGTATTAATAGCTGATCTAAGGTAGTTGCTACTTCGTTGTTGAAAAATTGTTTTCTAGCTGTTGATGTGTGAACCCATTAGGGTTGTTATCGGTTTTGAGTTCTCGCTGTTCTCTAAAGAAGCTCCTCGGCTAGGGTTACCCTAAAAAGGGTTCTTGCTAAGACTGCTTTCTCTCTTCCGTATGTGAAATTTTCCTTTCAAGCAACCACATTCAGCAGTGACATCCTTTTTCTTCGCATTTGCTTGTTAACTACGAGCCAACCTTCTGAGGGTTAGGTGAAGGTCTCGTTCCTGGACTGTCCATAGCATAAGAGAAGAAAGCTGTTAAGGTAGGTCGGATCAAGGCGGCGATCAATGCTATCCGACTGGAATGATCGAATAGAACTTGATCGAGATTAGGTTGGTGTTCAGTGTGCCGTTCAAGAAAGAGAGCTATCTTTTAAACATCAATCCTCGGGAGAGGTTACAAGGTATCTCGACCGACAGGGAGAGGAAAGCGTGTGCGTGGTAGTTCAACCCCTCCCTATTCGCCTTGCAAAATGAATGAAATTCCGGCCAAAGGCAAAGATAGGGTTCGCGCACTCCTCCGAGTAAGGGCTGTTTGACGAAAGGCTTGCCGAGGCTAACGAAGTTTGTTTCAACTCTCAAGCCGTAGACGAAAGGGAGTAGCTACGTGAGTTCTAAGCCGTTACACCTTAAGCCAGGAAAAAGGGATTTAGTAGGTTAGGTTGATGGTCCAAATCCGTTTGAGAAACCCATGAATGCGCCTAAAGCCGAAACCCAGGAATGCGCCTAAAGCCGAAAGACAATCAGAGTTTTCGTAAAATGTTCAAGCCGTTCGGAGCATTCGGAGCTGTTATTCACTACCGAGAAAGCGCTCGTTGCATCCTATTAATATTGCATTACGGCCTCGGACTGTGTTAGTGTTCAGTTGGAGCGAGAGAAGATTGTAGTATCTGTTCTTATCGGTTTAATATCTGATACTTGGCCAATGGCTCACATGATATTAAATTTATTTTTTGAGGGGAAGAGGCCATAACAATAGCTAGCTATTGGGTTTTTTGACTGTCGCCCAAGCGTTGCACTAAAGCTCGGGCTAGGCGTACCCCACCCAATCTGAGTTTAAATTGTTGTCTGAAAACTTTTGTTTTGGCATTTACTTTCGACTGGAAAATACTTTCCCATTAAATAGACTTATCGGAGTACAATTTATTGGTGATAAAAGTTGTACATACACACATAAATAGAAAGCCAACAAACCTCAAACCATGAAACTTAATAATACACTCATACGATCACAACATGAACGGACATTCCCATGGTTTTGCATGCTATGGATTCATGGAAATGGTTGTAATTTGCCGTCATCAGCGACAAATCCACCATCGTTGTTGCTGTAATCTCTGCCATCGTTCATCATAGTGAGAGTTGCATTCATCATTGCTTTTTCATCAAGTTTCTGGGCATTCTTCACATCGTTTTTGTCGATTGCTTCAACGAATTGCATGAAATCATCAACCAGTTTTTGCATGGCCGATTCCTTAACAAGCATGCTCTGTTTCTTCCTCTTAAGCATTTCACACTCGTTAGCTTTCTCCCGGAGCGCAACTTGAGCAGCCCTTAGCAGCTTTTTCCTCCGCCTATTCTGCTGCCTCATCCTTGCAGCTTCCGTAGCTATAGCAGTGAACAGAATAACATCTCGAGGATCCTGTTCGATAAAAGAGAACAAAAACAAGTATATTCAGATACTATGACCTCATTATTCATTATTGCTGCTGCTATAAATGAATAAAATCAGGGAAACCCTAAATTACAGGAATAGAAGGCTAACCATAAAAGTAGGAGACAAAGTTTCGGGAGACGAAGACAAGCGGAAGCTGAAACAAGTGTGGTATGAAGGGCGATTTGAGATTTGATGCATATATAGAGAATCGAGAAATAGGGGGATGAGTTGAGTAGAAAAGTTTTTGGATTACAGCGCACTATCCATACTGCTAATTAGGGACAAAAAAATCCTCAGCCTTCCTTTCTATACTCTAACATTAAAAAATTAAATTTTAAGTCTTAACCCTAAATTTTAAACCCTAAACACCATATCTTAAATTTCTTAAACATTAATCCTAATTCCTAACCTTAGACCTTAACCATAAACTCTAGACTTAAACTTTTAACACGGGGCATAAATAGGGGCACCAAAAAGGACAAAAAAAATTTCTTCGCTAATTAGAGTCGTTTCATATATTTTTGGGCCCTAAGTGAAAACTTAGAAATGAGTTCTATAAAACAAAAATATATTCCATTACTTTAAATAATATTAAATTAATTTCATTAATAAACCATAAAAACATGATTAAAAATTATCAAATAGATCATTATTGTTGTTTTGTTAAGAAAACATAATAAATACAACTAAAATAATAAGAGACAATCATTTACTAGATTGTTACTTGAAAAATTTATAAAGCTAGTAGAAGATGAAATTTTAAACGGTCTTTTATGCTGCTCTTTCTTGCCAGACGCCACTGCTGTCGGTACCCTGTAAAATATAGATTTTAACTGTTTGGGCCTGCAGGGGTGGCGTGGAGCAGCCGAAGTGGCCCGTAAACAGTTCTTTCATTGTCCCTTGCGAACAGGGGTGAATCCAAATTTTCATGTAAGGTGGTGCAAATTATCATAAAGCTATATTAAAAATGTAGGGGTACAAAATTATAAGAGTTTAGCGGGTGTAGAATTAAATTATTAATAAAAAATATAAATAAAATATATAAAACATAAGAAAAAAATTTAAGATTTTTAAGAGATATGACTTATCCCAACATCCTTTAAGTCCATCTGGGGAAGATGAATTTCAGCATCAACAGAAAACGTAAAACATATTACAGCTGGTGTTTGTTTTCATGGATCATCCATGTTTTGGAGTGATGTGATTCGAAACACAAATCCCAAAGTCGGGGTCTGCAAGTTTTTGAATCTTTTTCTTATGTAATTCAACATCAAGTCACACCCAGATGTAAACACACACGTCAAGTCAATCCTTATTTTCTCAAAAAAAAAGGGGGGGTCGGTCTTATGTTTTCTTTATCATTGTAATGGAGATCCAAGTGGGGTTATCTCTTTGTGTTTTTCGACAGACGAGAGACGTCGTACGTCTGGATTGAATATTTTGTTGTTGTCGACATTGGTGTAAATGTAATGTTAGGGGATACTCTCTCTCTCTCTCGACATTATAACGGATACTCTCTGTCTTACTTAATATATTTTTTTGTATTTTAAAATTATTTTAATTAAAATATTTTATTAAAAAATTAACAATTTTTAAAGGTATATTTTTTTATATTTTTTTTAATTTCTCAATAAAATTTAACTTTTTAAGGATAAAATTATCGTTTTAATTATTTTATATCATCTTTTTATATAATTTTTTTTTAATTATGTAAAAAATCAATAATTAACTTTTTGGTGGGACGGAGGGAATATTAAAGTTTGCATTTTCATGAGGAACGACGAACAACAGTACTTTAAAGTTGAGTCTGCCAAATGTCTAAGTGAACACTTGATAACCAGCTCATCAGGAAAAGACTCCCTGCTGCCAGTGAATCTTCCGCTTCATTTGCTTCACCAAAACATCAATTCTATCACATCTAGTCCATGCATTCCATGGACGAGGAGCAGCAAGAAATAGCAGAAGCAGAGCCAGACTCGGTCTCAACAACCAAGCATTGGACCTACTCCCGTTTTAAATAACACTGAAGAGAGTCGCCTAATAAATACAGCAGGAGAAACAGAACATGATTTCTTTGCAATCCCAACATTTTTATGTGCTACCCACATAAATTGCATTCGGGACTGGAGTAGTATCTTGTGTTTTACTGATCCACGGGACGAAGTCAGAACTTGTAATAGGGAGAAAAACATAAATTTTAAAAGGTGAGAGTCAAATTTATATTTGTTTTAATTTTACAAAAATTAATAAAGAACCAAAGATAAAAAAAATTCTCGATCATTGTCAATGTACCTTCGTCCCTACTGATCCACCGAAAAACTCTCCTGATTGCTATCGACATAAATTGCATTCGGGATTGGAGTAGTATATTGCGCTTTACTGATCTATAGAGACGGAATTGGGATTTGGGGTGAAGGCAAAACATAAATTTTGAAAGGTGAGGGACAAATTCAGAATTGTTTTAATTTTTTAAAATAAAAAATAAAGTTAAAAAATCCCCTACATGATGTTTACTAATTGACCTAGTAGTTAAAAATGTTTATTTTAACTTATTTTATACGAGTTCAAATTTCGATATAAAAATATAATATATTACTATTTAATAAAAAATTCATACCTAGGAACACGAGTCCCTTCCATTATCAATGCACCTTCTGATCCACCGCAGAACTCTTAAGTTTAAGACCCTGAAAACTGAAATTTCAACAATACGTACACCGTGTCAAGGTTCATGACTTCTCATCATCATAAATAAATATAATCCCCACAACAATTAGAGTCTACTGTTTTCGAAGGATAATTATTACAAAAAAAAAAAAAAACTCTTTTAGTTTACTGTTGTCTATTAACTAAAAAAATTATATCTCTTTTTTATGTTCTAATATTAAAAATATTTAAAATTTAAAATTTAAAATTTAATTTTAAATTTTAAATTTTACACCCTATTTTAAATTTCATAAATCTTAAACATAATTTTTAGTATGGGCACGAAAAAGTAGAAGATTACTATACCTATTAACTAAGATAATTGTAATAAGGGTAAACCACCCTCTTAGTCATCAAATTATAGATTATATTCAATTTTGGTCTCCAAACTAAAAATATTGTAAATTTAATCACTAATGTTACAGTTTAGTTACAATTTAGTCATTGTTAAACTGATAATGGAGGAACCGACGTGACAATTTTTTTAATCGCTATAATTACATATTTAGTCATCAACACTTATGAATTTTATTAATTTAGTCTAATTCTAAATAATTCAAGAAATTCAATCCCCATATTTACAAGTTCTATCAATTCAATCTTCCACATTTATAAGTTTAGCCCTTCACATTCGCAATCTATCAATTTGATCTTAATCCTAATTTTTTTAAATGTAATTGTAAAATTAAAAATAATATATATAAGTGCTTTTTTCAATTTCATTTTCTCTAGTTAATATTTTTTGAATTTTTATAAATATATATTCTTTTTTACGATTAGGACCGTATCGATATACTTTGTAAATGTGAAGGGCTAAATTGTTAAATTCTTTAAATTTAAGACTAAATTAATAAAAAATTATAAGTGTTAATTACTAAACGCATAATTATGCTAATTAAAAAGTGACGCGTCAACTCATTCGTTGTCAATTTAACGGACAAAGACAAACTTACAATTAAACTACAACGTTAGTGATTAAATTTACAAGACTCTCAATTTGTTGAACAAAATAGAACACACTCAATAGTTGGTGATTAATGAGTAGCTTACCCTAACAATAAATTATTGGCATGTTTTCATAATAAACGTTTATTTTATTTAATTCATTTTTTTAAACTACAACTTAACAAAGGCAGAGACTAATAAATATATACTACATTGTAATATTATTAAAAGAATAACTTGTAAAAACTAAAATACAGTCAAATTATATTATCAGCATGTCTATTTTAAAGTCTAAATTTAAAATCTAAAATTATAATCCTAAAATTCTAAAACTCTAACCTGTAAACCTAAATTATAAACCCTAAATTCTAACAATAAATTATATATTTTAAACCCTACAACTTAAATCCATAATTTCTAAACTTTGAACTAAAACACTAAACTACTAAATAACCCTGTTTATAAAAATTTTATTTTTCACTAACAATGTATTGGATAATAATCATTATTTTATTTATTTTATTTTATTAAACTACAACGTAACAAAGATAAAAAAGCGAATACACATCAAACTCAGAAACTTAAAAATCCCACACTCCTACGATCACAAAATGACCGAAAATAAAACCAAAAACATAAAACGTAAGCAGTAGGCTTTTCAAGCAAGGAAACCAGTTCTGAATTGGTTGCTTCTTTTTCCCCGTCAGTTGCTGCCTGCAAATCCGCCACTGTGGCCGCTACTATGATCTCCGCGACCGTTCATCATAGCAAGAATAGCATTCATCATTGCCTTTTCATCGAAAGTCTGCGCGGTCTCCATATCGTTATTGTCAATTGTTTCAAGGAAGAGCATGAACTCATCAACCAGTTTCTGCTTAGCAGCTTCATCAGAAAGCATGCTCTGTTTCTTTCTCCTAAGCATTTCACACTCCTCTGTTTTCTCCTGAAGCGTCACTTTAGAAGCCCTTAGCAACTCATTCATCCGTCTATTCTCCTCTCTCTTCCTTTCCAACGCAGTCTCCACGGCTTCAACAATAATTTCATCTAACACATCCTGTTTCATTGACAATCAAGATTCTTGTTAAGTTGTTATAGTTCAATAACGAACAAAAACGAAACTAAATTGTAAAAATATAACCAACGGGGTTGGTTCAAGTGATAAGTAGTTTAGCATCGCTTAAATAAGACTTTATGTATACAAAAATTCTCCGTTGAGAGACTCACCCACAAACAAATTAGTAGGGACAGAATCCTAAAAAATCAGGAAGACAATAAAAAAAACTGTAAAAACAGAAAATATTACCATGGGCACATATAGAGAAAGATGCGAGAACTCTGGTGTAAAGCGTGAGGAAAGATTTGATGCAGAATGCTGAATGCCTCAATTGCATATATACAAGGAAAGACAGACGTGTAAGTTGGAGACCAAGGGTTGGTAGCTGTCCTGGTCGATACAAAAAAAGGTGGAGCCTAGTTGGCACAAAAAAAAGAGTCAAACAATTGCTTTATTTCGTCAGCTGCCCGGATTACCAAAGCTGGGCTCCTTTGTAGTAACTTAATCTTTCTGCACTCTGGGAATTTTGTCAGCACTCATTAATTAAGATTAAATCTTATAACTGAGTATTGATTTAATATATGACATGATACATGAATTTTAATTATCTATAATTGAGTATAGATAAAGAGTTCTTTTTACTTTTTAACTTTTTCATAAACCCCTAATATTTAGAATTTAATTAGTATTAAAAAAATAATCATTTATATTTATTTTAGACCGGAACATTGAGCTTAATTGGGCATCTACTAGACTCAAAGGTAAGACTTTGCTGGCAACTATACTTAGACTTGCATAGAATGCCTTTATTTACTACATATGGTTGAAAAGAAATGCGAGGCATTTCAGGAGGAATTCCAAAATTATTGATGGCATTATCTATTTCATTAAAGATATCATTAGAATTAGATTACACAACAAAAATATTGTCCATAATTCATCCGCTAACGCCAACCTTTATATAGATTAGAACCTAAGATAATACTGTTATAAAGAAACTTTTTTGTTTTAAGTAGTAATTTTTTGCTCTCTTGGGTAATATACATAACACATACTTATCCAAAAGAAATATTTGTTTAATGTAAAAATGATTGCATTTTTTCTAGATATGTTTAATTAAATCATATTTTTAATTGTGGTGTTGGAAACTGTAACAACTCCCTGGTTCCTCAGCATTTGCAATGGTGGGTTTCACGAGAAAATATTAGATGGATCCAGCTTTCTGTTTCATTTAATGGGATTTATCTATTTCAGTATAATCTCTAAATAGCTATCATTTTTTAATGGCATGTAGAAAAAAAGTGAATATTTAACTTGAAAAAAAATAAGATGAAAAATTATTATTAGATGAGACCATAGATGACGTGGTGAGTCAAGTCCATCTAATAATTTCTGAGGTTTCACTTTTGAAAGATTGTCAACATTCGACAGTGTATATAATTTTAAATAAATAAATAAATAAAACCTTAACGTTTTAACGAAAATATATTGGCCATGTTTGGCAATTAGCTAATAGTTGATAGCGGATAGCAGATTACAATAACTGATAGCATTAGCTGATTTGACTAGCAAATTATATTAGATAATTGTATGAAATTATTTGGTAAAATTAACTGATAGTTGATGGATGTTTGATTATTTGAGCAAGTAAAATGACATATAAGGACATAATTATATTTGATACTTGTTTGAATAATTTATTAATTATTAACATTGTGTATCTATTAATATTAATTAGATTATAAAAATTAATTTTTTAATATTATTATTGAGCATATATGAAGATGTGCATATTAATTTTTTTATTTGTGAAATTATTTTTTAATATAATTTTAATAATTATTAAACTTAGATGTATATATTAATTTTTTACCTATGAAATTATATATTGAATATAATTTTATTAATCATTAAATTTATATGTATATATTAATTTATTTTTTATGAAATTATTTTTTTAATCTTATTAGTTAATCAAATTTATGTTATTTAGAGATTTTTTTATAATTATCAAGGACAAAATAGTCTTTACAAGTCTTTTATACAAACCTCTAACTTAAAAATCTCCTAAAATGAACTTTTTTAAAATGAGAGGTTTCGCCTCAATCCGCTATTACAACCATCTATTTACCAAACATCCAAATTATCAGATTTGACTAGTCAAATCTCTAAAAATACTTTAAACCTTTAATTTTTACTCAAAAAGTTGACCATTGAATACAAATAAACTTAAAAATAAATAAACAAAAAATTGAAATATATTCATTCAAGTTCGATTAATTTGAATCCTAACAAAAAATACATCAAGTTTAGTAGTTTGGAACCGTTATAACCCAAACAAAAACAACACATAATAAGGACTTTTATGTTTTTTTTTTAAATTCTTTATGTGATTTTATATTAATATATGTTCAATGTTTAACTTTTATTAAAATTTATATACATGGTGTGCTTTGTTATTGCTGTGCTTTGTTGTCACATGATGTTTGGTTCTTGTTTAGTGTTTGGAGCTTTTATCATATGGTCATGATGTATTTTTTTTTCATTTAAATTTAAGTAGATTTTTAACGAAGTTTATGACCATGTTTAAATTTATATGATTCATTTTAATAAAATTATAGTTACTTTGCTGATAAAAAAGTTAAATGCATCTTATACTGAAGTTGATGAGTAGTTAGTTATTTGTGTTTTCATTTCACGCAAAAAAAAAATATATATGCATTTTATAATAATTTGTTCAAATCTAATTCTTGTAAGAAAAATAATATTTCCTTTAATAATAATCATGTGTACCTCATCCTCTTTTCTTAGGCTATCTTTTATAATCATTATATAATCGAGTTTTCCTTGGTCAATTTGAAAATTAGAACCATCTCACGGGTATTACATGCCAGAAAGCATGACAGAGACATTAAAGAATGTATTAACTTCGAAACCTATTGAAATATTATATTTCTTTATATAAAAAATCTTAGGAAATTGAGAATTAGTTTGAAATTTACAAGAGCCAAGGGTAGTAGTGAATTTGTGGGAAAATTCAAACTTCAACATCCAAAATTTAGATTAGAGGTTACGGGTCATCTTCGTATAAAACTGGAATACTACCGACCAAAATTACCATTTTTACAAAACAGAACGCGATTTCAACATAAAGATATCTCACCATTCGTAAGTGCATGGGTTTTTTTTGTTTTTTGATAAAAATGGGAATTTACCATGTGCCTCGTTAAAATTTTCCTAACCTAATTAGAGGAAAAGAGTATACATGGTAAACGTTACAAAAATACGAGAGAGATAAACTCTGGCAAGGTCACAACTAAGACAAATACAGGACGACACACATACACACAATTATGTGAGAGCACCCATCTCTTGCAGCACCAAACCTTCCACCATAGTTGGAGGTGCATCGAACACTCGAACCTTGAAATCATCCATAACGGCCAAATGAGCTATGCGATCAGCAACTCGATTCCCTTTACGTTAACATGGGCAAAAGAAATCACCCAATCTCGGCTACACAATTCCCTGATATGAAGGACTAAACCAAACATACCATGTCCATAATCACTAGATTGAACCATATGCAACGCTTCAAGACTATCTGATTCAACTATAACATACCTTAAGTGCTGATCCCAAGCACAAAGTAAACCTTGAAAGATACCCCATAACTCAGCCTCCACCACTGAACAAACTCCAACAAACTTGGCAAAACCACAAACCCAAAGACCACAATCATCACGAATTACCCCTCCACATGTCGCAAACCCATCTTGTAATCTTCTGCCTCCATCAGTATTAATTTTATACCAACTCTAACAAGCCTAAACCACTTCGAACGCATATGTGGTCATCTCCTATCCCCGCCAACACAACTGGGGCAGCTGCCAGGGCCCTAACCATCACTCTTTGTAATCGCCGGCACGGATCAAGCAACGAACCCTGATCCTCCAAGTGAGTGTTAAACACAACAGCATTTCGGGCAAACCATAGGTTCCAAAGAATAGCACCGAAAAGCAAATCCCAATCCTTTCCATCCCGTGCGAAATATTCGGGATTAGAGAGGTTTGTCCAAAACCATTCTTTAATCTCCATAGATTGAAATTCCACGAGGTAACTTGGTTTGACCAACACAGACCACACACCAAGTGCCGAAGGGCAATGCCGCAACACATAATCCACATCTTCTGATTCGACCATACAAATCGAGCATGAACTATCCAAAAAGAAGTGTCGGCGAACGCGCTCACTGTTTGTCATCAATTTACCACAGCAAGCAAGCCACATAAAAATCTTGATCCGTTGAAACCTGTAATCACTCATTTTTGACCGGATTTTAGTGTTATTAGTATTATTTTAATGGTAGTATTATTAATATAAAATTAATGAAAAATAATAATAAAAATAAAAAAGGTAAAAAAAATATATATTATTATTAAAAAAAAATTGTGTGGAGCAGGGTGCTCCACGTCACCCATTTCACCTACCCTTTGCCTATAAATACAAGGCAGGGGCAGCCAAGCATTCACGCCAAATTGCCAAAAAAATGGCCATGAAATTGGCTCCCCAATTGGGAGCTAGGCCGGCCGCAAGGCTGGCCGGGGTTGGGGGCAGTGCCCTCGACCCCAGGTGGTTCGATCCAACATTCGATCGGGGTCCTATTTTAGGTTAGATTTAACTTTAATTCCTAAATTTCATCATAAATCATAAATTATACACTCTTAAACATAAACTCCTAAACTAAATCCTGAACTTCTAAAACTAATACGATTGTAGAAACTTTTTTCCACCGTTTTTGCATAAAATAATTACTTTTAAAATTTGGGTCTTACACAAACGAACCACAAAAAGGGATCAAGCTACTAAAAGACCATTGGAAACCGCAAATCAGAACTGAGCGTCGTGAGAAAACAATCCACGAACGCAAACCACGTACTCAAATTCAATCCAAGGGTCTAGAGCAGGGAATATCAACATGATAACAAGTAAACGTCATCTTGTTCAGTCGTGACAGCGTCGAGTTCAACCCTGAGAAAATATAAAATAAGAAGAATGGTCATGTAACACCCCGATCCCGATCTGAATCTGAAGTACTACATTCGGGTCACCCAAAACCGACCCATCAAAAATTTCATTCAAAACTACAAGTTTAGCCACTTTCGAAATATCAAATCATTAATAAATCCATGTAATTAAATAAGCATTTAACTGAGTTTACAAAACATGAGCTTCAAGTTTAAAATATCGAATACCAAAATAATAATTCAAATAGAGTTACAGACTCAAGAGTGGCAAGGTCCTATGAATACATTATCCCAAACTAAAATAACAAGTAATGTACTCTGAAGAATACAAGGTGTTGGGAAATCCCTTATTGATGAGCTCCTCTAAAGGGTGACTATTGCGCGTAATAAGTGCTCCGCAATTGTGCAAGTGTACACGTCGCAAGTTATAGTATAAAAGATATCGTCTCCACAGGGATTGGTGCCACTTCAAGAATTCAATCTCTTGCACTGTAAAAAGTAAAAACACAAGTAGGTGATTGTAGGAGTTTTAACTAACAACTAAACTAGAAAGCAATAAAGTAAAAGAAGATGTAATCAAAAGAGAGGGAATAGGCCAGGTTATCGTGAGTTGAGGTGTGATAGCCAATTGGACCGTCTTGGTAAAAGAGTGCAAGGGCAACTCAGTTGCCATGGCAACTTGCGCAGCTGGGTTGGCTTGGCAACTAATCGAACGGTTGCTTGGGCAACTGACTGGGCAACTGTTTGGGCGGCTGGGCATCAACTTCAAGGTTCGGCAGAGCGTTCTTCAATGGTTTCTTCTTATCCCTAAGTCGAAACTCTAGCTAATTGTACATGCATTGACAATACATCCCTACGTGAATCAAGGGTGAACAACAACCAATCTTGCGCTCCTCTTAGCCGTTGAAATCCTTAACTTATTCCTAAGCCGGATTAATCTTCACCGTCAATAGATTAAATAAAGACCATACTCATTCGTTTCTTGAATCTAACTCTCCTGATATTAGATAAATAGATAGAATTACGAGATCCTCTCTCAATTCACTCTCAAACAAGAATGAGTAAACCTTGAATTGAAAGTGCAAACTCTTATTACCTAAACAAAATCCAATTGTTTCTCACAACCACAAAACACAATAACCTTAGCCAAATAGATTTAGTTCATGGCTAGGTTCAAAAGAAACATAAAACAAAGAGTCCCTAACATAAACCTAATCGAACAAGAAAGAAAAAGATGAAGAGTGGTTGAAAGCTTCTTGCCGATTTCTCTCCCATTTTTTGCACCTCCTTGAGGTGACGGCTTGGTCCTCAATTTATAGGGCTAGGTCAAGGTCTTTCTTGAGGAGGAAGTTAAGTTGGAATTAAATACTTTTAAAGAATATAATTCTTTATTATATTTAAATTCCTTCTAGATCTTCTCCCATCTTCTTAGGATTTAATTTCTCTTTGACCTTTTCATGGAAATCAAACTCCTTTGGGATTTAACTTTGCTCCGCGTCATCTTGGGTTTATCTAGTCATCAATTTCGGCTACCATATCATCTTAACCCTTATCGACAATTACCCTGGCAACTGGCTCGGTATCTCCTTCATGCACTGCCCTAGAAACTGCGTTAGCATCTCCTTCTTGTATTGCCTTGGCAACTAGTTCCAGCTTTGCTTTGGCAAGTGATTATGCACACACAAAAATAACTATCGACAACACCCTTTTTCCACAAAATTAAGCAAAATATGATATCAAGCTTAACCACCAAGGAAACAATGCAAACATGCATGAATGGCTAATAATGAAACTAATATGAGCCTAAGTCTAGTAATAATATGAATAAAATGGTGAATAAAATAGTACTTTTAGACACTTAACAGTGACCTGGCAATCTACGCACGGAAAAACCACACAACCGCATGCTGAGCTAACAAAGCTCAGTGGTACATTTCTACATTATCACAATTCATGATTATCATAAAATAAGTATGCAAGATAATATAGTCTAGAGAGCACATATAAGGCTTTACCATCTACGAGCTATCATCTAGCCTACACAAGCTAGAGTACTTAGATCATCTATCTCTATGCAACAACAAGTCAACAAGAAATATTACATGATCCACAAGCTTTACCATACTCGAGGTCACACAGCCCATTGAGATACTCGAGCTCACACAGCCCATCGAGTTAATACATGTCATATCCGATCACTCAGCCATAAGGTGCATAAGCTAGGGGTGTTCAAATTCGGGTACTCGGGTATTCGAGTACCCAAAGTACCGGGTACCCGAATCTTCGAGTAGTTCTTGGGTCGGCCCGTGTCCCAGCCCGGGTTTTGCAGGTACCCGAAAGTACGGGTAGTTGGATACCCGAGTTTAAAAATATGTATTTATTAAATATAAAAATATAAAAAATTAAGTTTTTTATTAGTTTAATATAAATATATATATTGAATATAAAAAATACTAATTTCAAATATATTCAGATATCTGAAAATACCAGGTACCCAAAAATTCTAAATTTTGTGATCTGGGCCAGATGGCGGGCCGGGTACCCGACCCGGGTTAAAAAAATTCTGGGTAATTACCTGTTTGTTTATGTTCTGGTAGTCGGATCAGGTATTTTTGAACACCCTTAGCATAAGCTATCAATCTATAACAACCACACAACATACATAAATACATCCATACATCATCCACATAATGGCCAACGAAGCCCTATTTACCCGTGCTCACACAGCCACCGGGTTACCCGTGTCTACACAGTCGTTGAGTTAAATGGACCATATCCAGATCACCATAGCCACGAATACGTCCTAGATATACTTGGATCACATTAGTCACAAGTAGTCTTTACCTGAGGTCACTCAGCCAATCATGTTACTCGAGCTCACTTAGCCTATTTAGTTTATTACCTTATTCGAATCACCATAGACATGGATAGGTTTCTAACCGCACCCATATCACTTAACCCATGAGTATGTCAGATGTACTTGATCACTCAGCCTGAAGTACACATCCCCTTTATATAAGTACAGTAGTACTAATTCTAGGACATTCGAATTCCTTTACCACAACATAAGATAACACATGCTCCTCGAGCACTCATACACCCCACCAAGCCAAGCCATCAACAAATGCCCCAAGGCATGACACTAACCATCGCGGTTATATCGAGTCATCATTTACCAAGTTATTACACATTATTATCATCTATGAGGGTTAAACCTCAGTTTCTCAGTTTTACTATTTATTTTATCATATTAGAAGCCCACTAGGCCTTAGTCATCGAATTATCGACCCCTCGAACTCAACTTCATATTTTCCAGACAGATTGCCCAGATAGTATCGATACCCTATCGAGTATATCGATACCGCTATTAAAACAATTAGGGTACTGATACGCCTACATGCGTACTAATACCCAAAATGGCTACTGGAAATCTATTACGCCTACGCGTACTGATACTCTTTCTCTACAAGAAAGAGATTAACCGTTGGCCCCGTATCGGTACACAATCCCTGCATACTAGTACCCCTTCAGTCCTTTTGTGGTACCGATATGCTCTTACATGTATCAGTACAGTTTTAAGCTACTGGAATTTGGATGGAATAGGGCGTGCCAATACGGGTCGAGCATGTATTGATACCCTTTCAAATTTTACCTGTGTTTATCACATTTAACACGGGATATCGGTACGGTGCCTCGTGTACCAATATCGAAGCCCAAAAATGGCTTCTAAGGTTCGAGAACTCACTTCCCAAGCCCCCAAAATAAAACCTTTTGATCCCTAAACTCAAACTACATCTTATGGGAGTTGATTATGGTGGTTTACTACCATTTTTATGCATCATTAACAACTAATATAGATTTCATCATTAATAAGGCTTAAGCTACCAAAATACACCACGAGCAAACCATAAAACCAAGCAAAGCAATCACTTTAGAATCCTCAAGAAGAGTAAGAGTCAGAGATGTACTGACCTTTAAACAAATAACCCATATTTAAGGTCCCAAGCAAGAACCCTTCAACTCTCTATCTTGCTTAAGCTTGAAGAAACCCTAAAACTCTTCATCTAGCCAAAAGATGATGAGAAACGAATCAAATCTTGAGCCAAAGGTTAAAGAATGATCTACCATGAATTTACAACTCTTAAAATCAAGGGAAGAACTACCAAAATCCATTAAAGCTTCAAACTTTATAAAAGTAAAAAAATGACTATCTTACATTTCCTTCAAATGATTATACTTTTCATGAAGATTGAGAGATAGAGACTAACATACTTGAATTTTGAATCTTAGATGAGAAATTTGGGATATAAAGTTTGGACTTTTAGTTCTAGGAACCAAAGTTGAAGAAGAAAAATGGTGGTGTAAAAGAGAAGAAAGATGATATCACTTTTCTTTCTCCTTTATTCACGTAGGAACAAGCAAAACAAATGGGTGGCCAGCCCTTTTAAATTTAAAGGGGATATTCCCAACATAAATCCCCCAATATTCTCCCACTTTACAAGATGGTCACTTTCCAATCTTATAAGGTCTAATTCTCATCCAATAAGGCCTAAACTTGGCCTAAAGACTCCAATTATTCAGTCCAACATGAAGGTCCATAGTCCAGGTTAATGTCCATATGTTAACTCAGAAATTCGGGTTGTTACATGTCAAACGATCGAGAAAGAGGAAAAACGTGTCAAAATGCAGAGATAAACGTGACACAAAGCAAGATAAAACGTATCACAAAGGCAGAGTTATTCTTATTAAAAACTAAAAAAAAATAAAAAATAAAGATAAAACACAATAAAATAAAGAGATAAGAAACATAACCGACGGTCAACAACCAAAATCAAAACCGATATCGTCTTCGGCTAAACAAAGATGAGAAAAAAATTGCGGTTCACTGTAGAGAGAAAATGGCTGCGGTCCCCACATTTTATAAACTAATTCATTTATTATATAATATTTTTGATTGGATTTATTATATATTATTTTATTATTATTTGAATATTATTTTATAATTATAAGATTTATGTGAGATAGTAAAAGTCTCTCATTATTTAACTAATTGTTATTTTTGTCCCGGACATAAAGTAATTTTAAAATTTGTGATTAATATTTATTTTTTATATTGACCAACAAAATACAAATGATTTATCATTAAATTCCGTCCAATGAATATCTTAAAAAATAAAAAAATAATTATACTAGTTATGCCTTAAAATAAAATATTGATTCATATGTCACATTGATGAATCGCTAATGATTATTACATCTTATTTTCCAAATTCGTATGGAACACGTAATCCCTTTTTCTTAGACTATGTTTTATAATCATTATATAATCAAGCCATATCCATTGGTCAATTACAACATTAGAATCGTCTGACTAATACAATATGTCGTAAGGTATGATGTGGCATAAAAAGTATACTGTTTTGAATAAATTGGTAGGGTTTATTTTTTAAATTACGTAGATATTTTGTGAGTTTAACAAAGTAGGATATATTTACTATAGCATTAGAGGTGATTTATATTTTAATTAATTTTAAAATAAATGTTTTAATTTAGATAAATATTTCAAAATGACATAAGTTAGATTCAAGGTTCTAATTATCTTCATAGGCAACTGAAATTGTAATACCCGAATTTTGACCGGGCTTATAATAAATAAATAAAAATAATACATAAATAAATAAATATACAAAACCCAAATAAATAAATAACAGTCCAAAAGTCCATATACAAGGCCTAAGCGATTCAAAACCCAAATTACATATACAAAGCCCATTATAATCAAATTCCCGCCCAAGTACAAGTTTAATCAGATAAAAGCCCAAACTAGCACACTTGTACTTCTTTTTCCCGCCTAAACTAGCCATGTGGCACTATGCCATTGGTTTATTTTTGTTTCACTCGGATCAAACCAAACTCGTGCCAGTTGTCAACAGCTGAAGGTCCCAATGACGTCATCATCTGCACACCTATAAATACCCAAGAGAGGGAGTGTCAGTTGGTAATAATAAGCCATTAAAAAAGTCGTAATAATAAATAATAAGATAATAATTTAGGAGATAGGGGCTTACCTCGGAAGTGGAAATGACACGCCAGGAGTTGAACCGCCACTGTGGAGCTGAACGAACGATCACTGGAAACTGTAGAGCCGCCGGAAAGCTCATCGGACGCTGGAAGATATCAACCACCACCGAAGACTATCTGAACTTCAATTTCAACCCCGAAAGGTATATTGCCTTTATTGATTTCATTTCCTACAAAAAAAATAATCAATAATTATTATGCATGCACAAAAGCCGAAATAAACAAAATCGAAAAAATAAAAAAATATATTTGTGGTGGCTGGAGTAGATCTGAACGGCGGAGTCGAAGAGGGATGGTTTGGGTAGATTTAGGCTTAGATTTGGGGAAGAATGAGAGTTTCTGTTGAAACGGGAGTAAGATTAGGTTTAGAATTGAAATCGGGAAAATTTGGAAAATTTTAGGGTTTAGGCTACGGCAGAGGACGGTGACCAAAAATCACTCTAGGGCGGCCGGCGATCGCCTGCGGCGGCTGAGATTCGAATCTCAGTAGCCGGCGAACGGTTGAGGGTTATCGAAGGTTGGCTGGTAAATATCTTGTGGCGGTTGGCATGGCGGTTTGTGGCCGGAAGAATGATGTTCATCTTGTTCTTGATGAACATGGATGAACATTCATCCAAAACCAGAGTGTTTGATCTGTTTTGGGAGTGTTTTCTGGGTACTGGGGTGTTTAGGTTCAGAGCATTTTGGGGAGAGAGGAAGTAAGAGAGAGAGAAAGGTGCGGAAAAAAATGAGCGAGTCAGCTCATCATTGGGTTTTTATGGGTGAGTCAGTACGACACCGTTTTGGTGCTGGGTAAGGCTTGACCCGCGCGTCTGTATCCGGGTTGACCCAGGGTCTGCGTGTTTGCATTCGGATACCATTTGGTTTTTGTCCAAAACTTTGCATTTTTTCAATTTAGTCTATTTCTTTCTTAATTTGTTCCCTAAGTTTTGTAACCAGTTCAATTTAGTGCCCCGTACCCCGTAAATGTATCCCTTAGGTTTGAATTGTTTCAATTGGGTCACTATTGCTTTGTAATTGAACTCCAGTGTTTATGATTGATGCATTTGGGTCACCTGGTTTTCTAATTAGGCTTTTGGGTTTTGTAATTGTTTCATTTTAATCCCAATAGTAATAAAAATAAGTTTTATTTCAATTTGTTTTATTTTAATTGTTTTAATTAAATGTAATTAATTTATATGTTTGAATGCATTTCTTTAAAATTGAGCATATAGTATAATTTTATTAGACAATTAAATATGCTTAGATTTAATAATTGTTTAGAGCCTTTAACCTAGGTTCTCTAATTAGGATTCAATAATTAAATAGGATAGATAATTGTAGTAATTAAAAGTATATTAAATATAAACTTTAAAATCCCAATTTGGATGGTGTTCTACTGTTTACAATGGTGTGTTATTTCAACATGGATTTTAATGAATATATTTAATATATTTACACATAAAATTGAACATTAATTTAGTTTTTTAATTAACATTAAACAATTAATTAGAATACATTATAGATAATTAAATGTATATTAAATTGAACCTTTGGGACTCAAATTTGAATGGTGTTCATTGTTTACAATGGGGTGTTATCTCAACATTGGTTTTAAAGGTGAAGGTTTAATATACATTTTTACTTATAATCTTGAATAATAAATTGTTAGGGCCTTAATTAGGGCTAGAACTTTAATTAACTATAAGGATTAAATAATTAGGAATATGATTAATTTAAGGGCTTTACATATATGGAAGGTGTTCAAGCAATTGACATTTTCTCATAAAAGCCATTAAATTAATTAATATTCATAGTTTTTAATAACAAATTAATTAGAGCTTTTTTAGGATTAAAACTTAAAATCAACAAGACAATAAAGGGACATTCATTAAAAACCTTTTACGTTGGAAATTCATTTTTAAATATGAATAGGGGTCCACCTAACGGGGTGCTTTTAATCTCATATTCGAACAAAATGAATTTCCTTATAAAAGGATATCTGTATTCGAAATTTAAATTCAATTAATAATTATGGGATAAATTAAATTCAAATAATTATTCGAAATGCCAAAATGTCACGTAAAATTAAAGGTACCGATAACGGGCGTTCGTAGAGGTGCTAACCCTTTCCTACACGTAACCGACTCCCGAACCCAATTTTTAAGACATAATCTCTGGTTTGTTTTTTCGGTGTCCGATCTACCTCGAAGTGATCGGTGTCGACTCCAAAATGTTTTTTAAAGGATAAATAAGGGAAAATCAAATTTAATACGAAAAAACCCTAAGTTTTCAAGATTAAATTAAAAATGGCCAGAAAACCCTAATTTTGTAAAAGATCGATCGTCAGGCTATTTTTACACACCCGATTTCAAAAACGATCGCGACAGAAATACTACCCAACCCATATTGCCTAATATTTTCAATGTAAGAAACGGAGTTTTTACGTAGATATTATTGTTTAATTTTTTTCCAACAATATGGTTCTATTAAGTTTATTTCCAGAAATATGGTTAATTACTGTAGCAGCCAGAAGTCGGACTGCTTTCACCCCATTTTTAAACAGTATTTTGCTATAAAATATTAAAAAAATAAAGTTGCAGTCGTCCTCAATTAATCCATGCACGCCATGTGTGAAAAACATTGTTTGAAGTCGGACTATAATCTATCCGAGTTTATTATTGTAATATTAAAATAAAAGTCACTATTTGAAGTCGGAGTGTAATCTACCCGGCTTCTGATTTGCTACAGTAAAGTACCATATTGTTGGAAATAAAGTGGGGAGTGTCATATTGTTGGAAAAAAATTTGAACAACAATATTAGAGTAAAACTCCGTAAGAAACTCTATTTAAATACTACTGTTTATGATGTTTTTTCATATCATTTCCCATCCCTCTTTCCGAAGAGTACACCAAAAAAAAACATCGTCTTGTTGGTTTTAATCATGTTTTTAATGATATCTCAGTTATGTTCGTAACATTGAACAATTCAAGTTTATTGTTGTTCATATATGGTCATATTTCCTTCTAACATGTTCTAGATTTTTATAGTTTCTTAGATGTGATTTTTTCTTTCTTCCTATTACGTTTTTTATTAAATAAGGAGATATAACATTCTCAAGGTAAATATCAGGATTCAACCCCATATAACATAGGATAGCATGAGCATCATTGGTCACTAGATCAATTAGTGAATCTCTTCTCATTCCAATTGATACATGTACGAAGCTACAATATGGTTATTGGTTATAATTCTAAAAGCTTAAGCCCAAGATCAACCATTTCTTTTAGTGATTACCTAATGGGACCTGACTGGAATCTTCTGTTACAGTATTTGTCGGACAATGATCCGAACCACCATGGAAGCCCAACGGCAAAGAAAGAAGCAGTGAAAGCGATGCTGAATGTTACCATTGCTGACAACGCACAATGTTGTGTGTGTTTGGAAGATATTGAAACTGGGAGTCAAGCTAAAGAGATGCCATGTAAACACAAGTTCGACGGTATGAACTTTTATCATAAAAAGTGGGTATTGAGCCCAATTCATGAATATGGCTTATATAGTCCAAACCCAAACATAAATCCTTAACAAATTCTGAACATAACTACTTACGACTAGCTTTCACCTGATTACATTCTAACACGATCAAGGTTTTAGAGCATTCAAGTTTTAACAGTGAAACAATCGAATTTCCCATTAACAGGGGAAACAGAACAGAAGTTGTTTGGAGTTTTAAACAATTTTCATCTGGTATTCAGAAAACTGGCATTTGGGAGTACTAACTACAATGTTGGTGTTGTTGTGTACTCACCAACCACCTCAAACTCGTCTGACCAATTAAGACCCTGAAAACTGAAATTCCGACAACCATACTTACATAACATACACCTCGTCTTATAAGACCATTGACCATATCACAACAATCCAAGTCCACCGTCTTCCATGGATAATTGTTAGCTCCGATCCTATCAAATATCTCAGTACATATCAACTTACTAGGTATAGGTCTCTACATACCCAAATCATACCATATATCAAATGAAAATAACATGCGATTTTATTAAACCAAAAGAGTACAAAGCTGTATCCTATCGAAGCTGGCCAACCGACCTAAACAAAGGAACCGACAGGAGTGGCAAGGCGACCCATGCTTAAGCAGAGCCTCAGGCAACAAAGCTCTGTGAAGAAAACAACGGCTACCGCCACCATCCCATCAAAAACAAGAACAGGGGAGGAATCAACCCGAGAGAGTTTATTCCTGAATCCTGATTTCACGATTGTAAAAGAAGAAAAAAAAACACGATTGAAAGCATAAAACATAAGACGTTGATTTTTCTCATCCCATGAAAGCAGATGTAAAGTTTGGGATCAAGCTTCCTTTCCACCGTCACCAGCGGCAAATCCTTCATTGTCACCTCCGCCACCTATCATCATAGAGAGAATAGTATTCTTCATTTCCTTCTCGTCGAATTTCTGGGCCGTCTCCGTATCGTTTTTCTCTATTGCTTCAATGAAGAGCATGAAATCAGTAATCATTTTTTCCTTGGCGGCTTGTTCAGCAAGCATGCTCTGCTTCTTTCTCTTAAGCATTTCCTTCTTTCTCTGCAGCTTTTTCATCCGCCTTTCCACCGCAGCTTCCATAGACATAGCCATCTCGGGGACCCTGTTCTGTTTCATCCAAAACGGAAAGGAAGAAGATATATTAAAGTTAAGAATAAAAAGAAAATAATGGAAGTGAAATCGCAGAAATGTAGTAAGAGGAGAAGATTCGGGAAAGGAACATACCGTTGGCTGAGAGAAAGCTGAAAACAAGTCTGGATTTAGGCCTTACGAGAGATCTATTATATATAGAAAAGTGGGTCACGACTCATCAAGAGTGGCAGTTTTTCAGACTCAGCGGTCACTTCAGTACTGCAAAAGTGGAAAGAGCAGGTTTCAAAAAATTTCAACACGCTTTCTATTTGGGTAGGAAACCCACATGGGAACGGGGAGAGTGAGTACAGACAGAATCCTTCCCACATGGGAATGGTTTCAAAATTATTTATTTAATCTAACTATGAGATGTGGTGCGGTGATTGCTCATTTTATACCTTAATTATGAGGTCAGAAGTTCAATTTTTACTAACAGGAATGGAGTAGATTTTATGACCAGCCATTTACCTCTTAGTGAGAGCACCCGCGGCGAAAAAATTAGTCACTACTATCGGCGATGGATACATTGGCTCAAACTAAAAAAATTATTTATCTAATCTTTTTCCTATTTAATCATTTTAAATTATAATTCAATATAAAAATAAATTAAATAACTTTAATAAATAAGAATCGGGTGGGAAGAATTCATAAACTTATTTATCACCAATGAGTGTATGTGTCTCACTCTTCTTGCATTCTCAATTAAACATTTGACGCCCATGTAATAATGTAGAGTAAATAAAAGTTAGAGATTTTTTTTTTCAAGATTATTGATTGTATTTATAATTTATAAATAATACAACTATATAATACAAATCAAAATTAATCAAAACAATATACACAAAATAATTAGTGATACGATAGGATATTTGGATCTTAAAATTGTGTTAAATCACAATAACATGTATTGGCATTATAAGATTAGCCGTGAAATATTTTTATAATAATAAATGTATTGGCATATAATTAACGGGTTGGTCCAAATGATAAACAATTTGATATTATTTAAGTAGGTTTTTAGTTCGAGGTTTTGTGTGTACATAATATTTTTGCTGGGAGACTCACCATTCAAAACTATGTGCAACGTACGTCGCTTAAAATGGTCCAAATAGTAAGCAGTTTGATATCGCTTAAAATTGTGTGCAACGTATGCCGGGCCGAATTTGTCATAACAAAGCTATAGAGAACAGAGAAGAAAAAAATATATTGGCATATAGGATTTCAATTGTGATGTATCGCATTCGTAGGGTAGGTCGACAAATTTTGAAACTTTTCCTTGGATAGAAAATATTATTAAAAAATTTAATATTTTTAATTTAAAGATAAATTTTAAAATTTATCATTATTTATCGCGTCTTAAATATGCTGCACGTTAAAATCATCCGCATTCCCATTGCCAACCGAGGAGAGACTGGACCACTTCAAAAAGGCAAGTGGCCGACCGTTTGCTAAATGCAAAGAAATTTGGCAATATTTGGTCGATAAAAAGAGTTCGAAAGAAAAGGCATCCATATTCGGACGTGGTCATAGCAGAGAGGCTTATCAATCAACATCATCTTGGCGATGTTTAATGTTTCCGATTTTTATCCTCGTCTTGTTTGAAAATTCAATTTTGGGAATTCATGATTAGGATGGTTGGTTAAAATATACAGACGCATAGGCTCAACTTAATTACTTCAATGGCTACAACTAGAAATCAAGGCAAAGTAGTATAAATATTAGGATTATTTTTTATGTATCTCGATGATCTAGGATATTAAATCACCAATTATATGTAATTATTTGTCCAATAAACAGAGTTTAAAAGTTTTTTGAGTTACATTAATTGAAACAAAAGGCATTCATAATTCGTATTGAGTCTAGATCATGTTTATATATAGAATCAAAATATATATTTTTATCGAAGTTTAATCCAATATAAAATATAAGCTTTAGAATTTATCAAATTCTTTATATTTATGAATATCTTTCGTAAATAATAAAAACTAATTTTCACCAACAATCAGTTGGTCTAATAGGATAAAACAATAGATTTCTTAAGCAATGTCAGAAGTCGAGTCCTACTATATGAATAGAAAAATTAAATTAGGAAGGCCGCCCTCATAATAAATCTCTGCAGTATTTAATTCAAATTAATCAACTAATAAATTTAATACTGATGATTAAAGAAAAATAAATAAAGAACCATTTGTATTTTATGCTTCTAAAATGAAAGGGTAAAATTTTGATAAACATGCTGTGTAAAACTATTTTTACACAAGCTTGCATATTATACTATAAAACTAAAATTCTAAATTCCTAATCCAAACCCTAAAAAACTAAACCATAAACATTAAACTTTATACTCTAAATTCTAAATATTAACCTTAAATTCTAAACCCTATAACCTAAACTCTTAAACTTTAAACTCTAAATTAAAATCTTAAACCCTAAAATTAAATTTTATACTAACTGTGTATCTAAGTTTTTCCTAAAATAAAATGCCTTCTTTTTCTTCATAGTTTCACGATGGTGATGGGTGAGAGAAGAAAAAGGAAGCGTCGATGAGCCGTCATCAAATGCGGCCAACCAAAGTTTCAACTGCTTCTTGCAGGTGCGGCGTGGATTTCGACGCCCTTTTTATTCACTCATTTTCTAGTTTGACGGGATGCTAATCTCCAGGTCGACTCCAATAAGCAACTGGATCCACCCACAATTTATAAACTGTAAGTTTATAGTCTAATCCATTGTCAGATCTTGTACTAAAATTATTATAAACTCGTGTATAATATATTTATGTAATGTGTAGGTCTTGTTCTATATTATTCCAATCTAAATTTATGAGATGAATACTTTGTATTAATCTTATAATAACTCGAATATGTTTTTTTATATATCAACAATATAATTATATTTGTATACCTTAAAATAAAATATTGATTTTTTAACATTTTTTGAACATGTTTCGCAGTGTTAAAAGGTCATTACATCATATTTTCCAAATTCATAACTAGTCATAATCATATTACAACTTTTTAATATTTATGTGAATACCTAATCCCTATATCCTTGACTATCTTTTATAGCCAAGCTATAGTCCTTGGTCAATTTCAACATTAGAATCATCCGACTAATACATGCCGTAAGGCATTTTGTGGTGGGGTATTTAAATTAAGTACCAAAAAAGCATGCTATTTTTTTAAAAGATGCTACTAGTTTTACTAACGAGAAATTATCCAAAATTACAATAAGAGTTTATAAATTATCGTTGTAAATTAAATACATAATTTGGGCATTCTCCTAAAATTAGTCACTTTAGATCAGACATGAACCATACATGAAAAGTATAATATTTTGAATAAATGTGTAGGATATATTTTAATTAAGTAAACATTTTGTGAGTTTAACTAAATATGATATTTTGATGAGTTATATTTTGATGAAAAAAATTGTGTTACAAATTTATAAAAAAACCATTTTTATTTAAATTATAAAAATCAAAATTTAAATCCTTGGTCATAAATCTTAAGATCTAAACCCCTAAATTCAAAATAAACAAATTTATATAAACTAAAATTTACACATTCTGTAATTGATTAATTTTCTTATTTTGATTATAGTATTAGGGGGTGATTTATATTTTTAATCAAATTTTAAAGTTTTTTAAATTTATATAATATTTCAAACATGCCAAAAAGTTAGGTTGGAGGTTCTAAATTATCTTCATAGGGAAACTGAAATACTGCACAATCAATATTGCCTAATATTTTGAGATTTATTAATTGATCAAGTGGTCAATAGTGCTTATGTTGTCTTATTTTATATGAGTTTAAATTCTGACATTAGTTTTGAGAATGTAATTATCTATCTACTTAATCAAAAAAGATATTGCCTAATATTTTCAATTTAAGAAACTGTATATTTAAATACTAACTGTTTTTTGCATTAAAATAGAGAGGACATCATTGTTTTTGCTTACCTTTTTTTAACCCTAAAACTCATTTCATGATATTATTCATATCATTTTCCCTTCCTCTTTCTGAAGGTAAAAAAAAGCATCTTGTTAGTTTTAATAATGTCTTTAATGATATCTTAGTTTCTTAGTGTTCTTCTTAGTGTTGTTCTTTACAATGTGGAATGACAGAAAAACAGCATTTAAAAAATGATATCAATCTACATTTATTTATTGACTTGACTTGACAATCATGCATTTAAATGATATCAAACTATATTTAAACTTACTGCTTATGTAATTGTTATGTCAGCCAGACCCGTTTCTGAGATTTTGGTGGCCTTAGGACGAACTAAAAAATTGGGCCCATAATCAGGGATTTAAAATACGGTTGCAGTTGCGTTTCCGGTTACATTGAGTGTTGACTTGCTTGTTTTTTGGCCTAATATGTTTATCTTTGTGTTTTTGGCCTTAAACTTTTAATGTTTGGTTGAATTTGGTAAAATTCATGTTTTGTATGTTTTAAATGCTATGTTTTGAGAAGCATGTGTAGCAAAAATATATTCATGACTTAATAGAGTCTTTGTATGAACTTATAACTAAGTTGTAAGACCTATGAAGTTATTTTTGCTGCATTTTTCACTAGTTTCATGCCTTCGGTACCAGTACAGCCCATACCGTACCGATATGGCCTTCAACCAAGTATCGATACGGCCTATACCGTACTGATACGCACAATCAAAAAGAGGCAGTTTTGTCTCTTTTTTGCCATGCTTTGCATGCTTATTGGTTTATTCTTATATATTGCATGTTTAATTGAATTTATTGTATTTATTTAATTTATTATTTGAAATTCGATTTATTTCTCTTTGAATTGTTGGACTAACAATCTACTTGATGCTTGAGTAAGGAGAACCATTTTTTTAAAAAAATTATTTTCATGATAAATTCTTTTTGGCCACTTTTCTCCATTGTCATTTCACACCAACAATTGATATTTCCTATCAATTGGTACTTAATTTTCAATGATTGCGTTTAACCTTTCAACATTTGGTGTTTGGAACTTAAATGTGATTTCAAATTTAGTTTTGAAATTATTTTTTATATAACAAAAAGGTGAGACATAGGTTTGAAAAATTAAAATACAAAAAGAAAAGGGGAGCTTTAATATTTTCTCAAAATATTTTCTTTTTCTAAAATTATTTTCTTAAGGGGGAGTTTTCACAAAACAATTTTTCAATTGGTTTCGTCATATCAAAAAGGAGAGGATTGTTAAGATATTTGATTTTGATATAACTTAATGAAAAATGTTTTTAAACTTAAACAAATTTGCAAAAATATTCCAAAAGTCTATTAACTTGAAAAATATGTTTGAAAGTTTTTCAAAGAGTTTTTGACATGTTCAAAATGATTTTAAATAGCCAAAGTACCCAAAACATGCCCTGAGTACCAGTACAATTTGACCCGTACAGATACCCAAAAGAGCTCGTATCAATACGGTTTTTTGTGTATCGATACGCCCCTTTGTCCACGAGTTTTGATAAATTTTAGTTGCCAAAATGAGTACTTGTACGAATTCACCCTTACATGTACCGATATGAATGGGCATGTACCGATACCCAGTGTATTTATTGCCCAACGACTCTTTCTTATTTGAGAAGGTACCGATACACTTGCACTCGTACCGTTATGCCCTGCTCTAGAAGTGCATTTATTGCTGGAATTAAAGTCTCCAACGGCTCTAATTCAACCCCAACAGCTAGTAACAACCACAAACTCCTTAGAGGGTTTAAAAGACCCAATCAAGCAGCCATGCAAGAACAAGAAACACATTGCCAAACATTCATGTATAGAAAAAGTGTTTTTGTTCTTTAATTGTCAATTTTCTTTGTAGAACACACTTGTGAGCTTAATTGTTATATTTGCTCAAGTGTTAGAATTTGTTCGAGTACTTAGAATTGCAAACATATCAGCCTATTGAGGTTTTCCTAGTTTGCTCATTTGTTATCTCTTTGTAAGAGATTTTTTCAAAGCTTTGGGGTATAAGCTTTGAGGTTGTAAGGGCTATCCCCTTGAGCCCGGAAAAAGGAAAGAAATTCAAGAGTGAATTTGGGAAAATCCTTAGTGGGAAGCTAAGGTAGTGGATATAGACTTTGGTTAGAAAGTCGAACCACTATAATTTTTTGTGTCAAACTTTTAAATCCCACTGCTTCCACCACTATCACTCAAAATCCAATTCACCCCTTCTTAGCTATCGCGGTTGATCGAACGAGCCTCCCAACATTGAGTTAATTGCGATTACGAACATAACAAATGCTACTTGCAGTCACTTCGAGTATCACATTGTGAATTTTTTAATAACATATGCTATTGTGGACATAACAGTTGCAGATATTGCAGTTTCGGATAATGTTGCTACCGCTATATAACGGTTGCTATTGCGGTCTAGACTGTTATTTAAATATCTATCCCTAATAACAAGTATTGAAAAAAAAAATTAAGAGTAGGTCCATAATAACAAGTATAAAAAAAAACTGGGCCCCTGATAACAAATATTGAAAATAATGAATTTGAAGGGCATATTGAGAGGAAAAAAATTGGGCCCTTAATAACAAGTATTGAAAAAATTGGACCCTTAATAATATATTAGAAAAAATTTAAAATTTAAGAGTTGACTCCTAATAACAAATATTAAAAAAAAGTAAGCTTCTAATAACAAGTACTAAAAAAATTAGACCCTTAATAACAAGTATTAAAAAGACAAAATGAATTTTAAGGGTATGCTTGTAGTAACAAATATTGGGGAAAACTGGGCCCTTAATAACAAATATTAGAAAATTAAATTCAATTTTAAGAGTATACCCTAATAATAAATATTGGAAAAAATTGGTCCTCTAATAATAATTATTGAAAAAATGAGCCCCTAATGATAAATATTACGAACAAATTAAACCCCTAATAACAAATATTAAAAAAATTGGGCCTATAATTAATATAAAAATATAATTTTATTAATATAATTCACTATAAAAATTTTGGTTCCTGGGCGGGTACCCCTCCTGCCTAGGCCTAGATACGGCATTGATGTCAGCTTGTTCGTTAACTGTTAACGATAAATAATTTAATTGATATCATCCAAATAATTACAAAATTAATAGATCAATAGTCAAAATAAAACTCACACAATAGTGGCTATTCATGTAGCTTACTCAAAAAGTTTAGATATCCGAGCTAAATTTGTACTTGTCTCCAACACATTTGCGCTATACTAATATCTATGTTTTTGAATTTGGTGTAGATTGCATGTGAAAGATGGGGGAGAAGAGGAGGCTCACGTTCGGGTGTTCGGATACTTCAAGACATGCGAACTTGAATTCAGCTAGTTTTGTTTTATTATGTCTTAAATACAAGGTTTAACTGATAATTAAGTGTCTAAAATATACTATTTTCTTAAATAGGTGTTTAAACTATATTTTAGACTAAATATGTGTCTAACGTTTTATTCTGTGATTTATTTAAGATTTTTCGTCAACAACCTTTAAAAAATTTCGTAATCCAATCAAAAAATAACACGCAGCCTATTTTATATATATATTTTTTAATTTCTAAATTTCTTTAAAAATCTAAATTTCTTTAAAAACCCCAAAGTTTTAATTTCTTTCTATCTAACCCCCAAATTACATCTCCCTCACCGTACGACATCCCCACAAGTTGGTGGTTCATCGTTTACTGCCTAAAATATCGTGTATCTCACCATTCGACATCCGCCATCCTCTACCATCGGTGGGAACCCAATCGGCCTCTTTTTTTCATTGTTGGGCGTTCGTCGACAATGCAATCGATAGTTCATTTTTCGGTTTTTGATAACGAGATTATGGGACTTTCGGTAGAAAGGGTCCAATAAAGATAATGGTGGTCATTGGTGATTGAATCGGTGGTCGGAGTGAAAGAATTTAAGGATTTCGGGTTAGAGTTAGGGTTTTTAGAGAAATTAAAGATTGTTGGGTTAATTAATATATTTTATTATTTTATTTTTCTATTTTTCAGATTTTAATTTTAGGAAATGATAAACCATGCCACGTGTTCAAACTTCACAGGATAACAAAAAATTAACATCTGTGACGGAAAAACCTTAAATAGGTCGCATAATGAAACGTTAGGTACCTATTTGGCCTAAAATATAGTTTAGACATGTATCTAAAAAAAAGGTATAGTTTGGGCACTTATTTGATTTTTAAGCCTAAATATAATTACTTGTAATTTAAAATGATATGAATTTTAAAACATTTGTATCATTATATCGTCTTGGTGTTTTGTTTTATTTTTTCGAGACACCAACTCAAGAACTTACACCCATGACCTAATTGGATCCTCAACAAGAACTCATCAATGTCTGACTGGCATTAGCTCGATAAAAGTTTAATAAGAATTCCAGACAACAACAATAATTATGATTACACTTATTATCAACAAACGGGAAAAGGAAAACAGTTACCTAATCAACGGGTTAATCTCATGCTGATTATTGCTGGTTAAGATCTGACATGGAAGCCTTGTTCTCTATCAATGGTGCCAAAATGTAGCCGATGTAGACGCTGATGAGTGCCACCATACAAACAAAGAAAAGAGGGAATCCCACTTTAACTTCTCTTTGCTTTGCCTTTTTCCTCAATAGCGCCTGCGTAAAATTGACACATAAGTTCATTGTCAATAAATTTAAAGGATTTTTGCGTAATAACAGAAACGTACATTGTTTTCATGTGATCTAACGAAAATGTGTAGAATACTGGTATATGGTGGCTGATTCAGAACTCTACGATATAGAATTTTAATTTGACTAAATGATTACGATTATATTATCCGGACTCAAACATGAGTATCAAATATGAATATATGTCTAACACAACCTCATCTTTTCATGTACTCAGAATATCATAATAACTATCAAAATTGTGGATATGAAATGCAGGTATTTTCGGACAAAATGGAAAATTCAGACCATAACGTTTATCAGAATAGTCCAAAAGCTAAATGCCTAGAAAAATAAGTGACATCATAGATCACACTAAACAAGTGACTCGGAGAATTTACGGTCCATTATTAAACGCATGATTCGGAACATAAAACAAGAAAAGCACGGGTAGAAAACTTACAAGCTCGTCTTCTAAAATCTTTTGTTCTTGAGTTCTTAACCTCCTCTCCTCTGTCAGTTTTGAAATGGTAGCTTCAGCCTGAAAAGGAAATGACCACTAGTGCTACTAAAGCTTAGAAGCTATGTTACTCATACAAGAGTGTCGAATATAGGTATATATGTCGAGCACAGGTATTTTTAAATGGGTACTTCAAGTAAAATGAAGAGCCAAAAGCAATATCATGTCAATATTAGACGAGACAATATATGCAAAAAAAATCATGGCAAAATATTCAAAACCTTACCTCGCCTAGCTTAAATTCAAGGTTGCCCAGTTTTGATTTCATTTCTTCCGCATCTTTGGTAAACTTTAGCTCCTCCGCTGGCTTCAATGTTTTCCCTTCACCATTCTTCAATACAGTGAACTCTTTTTCCTTCACTGAATTAAATTCCCCAGTATCAAGAATATTCTCCCTTGGCTTTGACTCCACATCTTTCACCGGCTTTAACTCCTTGCTATTGAAATTCTTTGGTTTCAGCTCAGTGTCTTTTGTAAATCTTAAGTCCTCGTCATTAACATCATTCTTTGGCTTCGACTCTGCATCCTTCCTCAGCTTTAAATCCTCCGCATAGAACATATCTTTCTTTGGCTTCCACTCCACATCCTTTGTTGGCTTTAAATCTTCCAAATTTGTCATTTTTGATTCCTCAACCCTTGCAACCTGTTGCAGAGAAGAGAACATTGATAGAAGTGTTACTGTTAGGTATAAGCTTAATCAACGGACATGAAGTTCGTCTTTAAATCTCATATTAGAACAAAAGTTCCATTCAAGTTCACGTTCGGACTTCGGACTAAAAAGAACATATATTTTCCTTCAAAAGTTAATGCAATTGCACATGCAAGTATAAACATGTATGTTTTTCAGAACTGAAGTGACTTTATTTTAAGGGCTAGAAGAATATATAATGCATATCCAACCGTCTGCAATGGTGCATGAATCCCAACTCTACTGAATTCTGGCTCTTTTTGTATTGAAGCATTATGATCTGTTTCCTGGTTCCTTGTCCCATTAATTGTTGATGATACTGGCAATTGATGTGGGCTGACGAGAGCAACTTTAAGCTTGTGCTCTTCAATATACCTTCCACTGCCCTTGACAAACTATCAAACAAAATGATGAGTGAAAGTCTATTATTACTATCAAATAAACCACAAGCAGAACATAAAATCACTTACTGTGGCAGATGTAATGTCCGCATCAATTGTTCCAAAAGGGACAACTGTGCTTTGAATTAAGAACTTATCTCCGCATATCATATCAGGCGGAGCTTCGAGCTGAGCTTGCATGGTAACTAAGTAAAAAAGGGTGAGAACATATAGTTTAACACAGGGAAGTAAAGAAAAGGATAGAAAAATCATATGAGAAATTTCACTACTATCTTTTATATATAAGTTTCACAGTAGCTTTGATTCACTTGTCCAGCCACTAATGAGGCAGCACAATGGTAGAGTGTTCTAAAGATCGTCGTTTGTCTAGTGTTTAATTTTTGTTTGCTCAATTTATTTGCATTCTCGTGAAATTAATCATGCACTTCATTTAAAGAACCTAAACAACTGCAAAATTTACTCTTATCGGTTTATCCCATTACTTACACTTTGCTAGATGGCAAAATCATTTAAACCTGTAGTGGCTGTAACCCTCTAAATCCGGCCTAGAAGAAATGGGTCGAATCTAAGAAGTTACGTTTGAAAACTTTCCCCTCAAGAAAACAAATTTTAAAAATTATTCTTTAATTTAAAAAGAATACATATAATGATAATTTAATAAATATCTTATAATAAATAAAACATAAATTTCTCAAATAATATTTGAATTTTAAATAAAATCTCTAAAATAAAATCATAGTAAAAGAATGCTAAAATAATCCCAAAACATAATTAGTCTCAAAGTATGAAATTACATCTATGTCTCAAAATAATAATCTAAATAACTAAAAATAGTTTCGTACTGAATATTAAAATAACCGGATAAAATGTGAGATATTCCAAGAACCACGTCGCCTAAAGTCTAAAGATATCTGTAAGAGGAAACTATGAGGAGTAAGCTAAAGAGCTCAGTGTGTCTTTAAAGTGCAAGAAAAACCATAATCATAAAAAAAATATTATTTTGAATAAAATCTTTTAAATCATAATACATAAATCACAAGCGCAATGCAATGCACCCAACTACAACCGCCAAGAGGAAAGTTCCCCGTAACTCCTCACTATAACCGTCAATTTGAAGTGGAATCCAGCCCGAAAGTGGAATCATTGATAAGAAGTGAAATTCATCCCGAAGGGTGAAACCACTGAACTTACTTCGTACAAATCTCAACCCATGCTTATACGCGTATGATGTTTAAAACTCAAACAATTTCATAAATCCGATATTCCATAAACATACGTCATAAATTATAGTCTATAAATCATAATCCATGAATCCATAAATCCTGTTTTCTGTAAATTCGATATTTCATAAACCAAATATTTTATAAAACATAATTAAAAACACATTCTAAAATCGTATGCATATGATGTCAAACATACAAGTCATAATGCAGATCATAATCAAGCAAGGTATAAAACCATATAAAAATCATTTATTTATAGCACCGTAAGAAAATACACCTTAGCTAAAGCAAACTCAACCTATTGATTGAGGTGTTTCTCAGGATCAGAAGCATTGGGTCCAACTGTATTGGTAACTATGAGAATAATTGCTATTTTACTACTTTTATCACTGTGACTAAAGAATTAATCCTATATAGTTATCTAAAGAAATTTAATGATACATGAAATATTTATCTGATTCGAATAGTTGATCTTCAAATCAACCTAAGACATAATTGAATTGAGTGGTGCTAGAGACTCAGCGGGGTTTGATCGAATTAAATAAATAAAAAAAAAAGAAAGAAAAAGAAGATATATTTCGAATACAAATCGAGAGAGAGAAAGGAATGGGAAAAGCGGTTGCAGATGGGTGAAAGAATATTACAGGGAAAAGGTTGATCTAAACCTATATATATATATATACAAATGTTTGGATAAATTACAAGGTAAGTCATTGTTCTTTTCTAAGGTTCACAAAGTAGGTACCTAATATCAATTCTTTATAAAAAAAAAGGTCACTAAATTTGTTTAAAATTCAATTAATTCACAAGTTTCTCAATTAGGTTTTTATTTTTAAATTCCCAATTTTTAGGATTTTGAATTTAGGAATTTTTAAAATTAGGATTTTTTTAATTTGGGGCAAAAATTCGGGGTGTTACAACTCTCCACCCTTAAAAGAAATTTCGTCCTCGAAATTTCCAGACTTAGCGATATATCCCAAAATTAACGGACACAACGTAAAATTCTTCGCTCTAAATTCTTCATTCTTCAACATAAAATGTGGCATAGAAATAATCTTAGAATTAGGAATGGTACTTGGAGTTTTTATTCAAAATATATCTTTAATTCGTTAAAATAATATATTTATCAGAAAATCTCATTTTACCCAAAAATATTTATTATGCATGCAAAAATCGTTTTAAGTTTAAAAACTTTATGTGAGCCTCACAGTCTGAGTGTTGAACTTGGCTCTGGTACCACTAAATGTAACCCTCTAAATTCGACCTAAAAGAAATGGGTCGAATCTAGAAAGTCACGTTTGAAAACTTTTCCCTCAAGAAAATAAATTTTAAAGATTATACTTTAATTTAAAAAGAATACATATAATGATAATTTAATAAATATCTTATAATAAATAAAACATAAATTTCTTAGATAATATTTGAATGTTTAAATAAAATCTCTAAAATAAAATCATAGTAAAAGAATGTTAAAATAATCCTAAAACATAATTAGTCGCAAAGTATGAAATTGCATCTATGTCTCAAAATAATAATCTAAATAACTAAAAATAGTTTCGTACTGAATATTAAAATAATCGGATAAAATGTGAGATCTTCCAAAGATATATGTAAGAGGAAACTATGGAGGAGTAAGCTAAAGAGCTTAGTGTGTCTCTAAAGTGCAAGAAAAATCATAATTATAAAAAAAAATATTATTTTAAATAAAATCTTTTAAACCATAACACATAAATCACAAGCGCAATGCAATGCACCCAACTACAACCGCCAAGAGAAAAGTTTCCCATAACTCTTCACTACAACTGCCAATCCGAAGTGGAATCCAGCCCGAAGGTGGAATCACTGATCCGAAGTGGAATTCATCCCGAAGGGTGAAACCACTGAACTTCCTTCGTACAAATCCCAACCCATGCTCATATGCGTATGATGTTTAAAACTCAAAATTTTATAAACAATATTTCATAAATCCGATATTCTATAAACATACGTCATAAATCATAATCCATAAATCCTAGTTTCCGTAAATTCCGATATTTCATAAATCAAATATTTTATAAAATATAATAAAAAACACATTCTAAAATCGTATGCATATGATGTCAAACATACAAGCCATAATGCAGAACATAATCAAGCAAGGTATAAAACCATATAAAAATTATTTATTTATAGCACCGTAAGAAAACGCACCTTAGCCAAAGCAAACTCAACCTATTGGTTGAGGCTTTTCTCAGGATCAGAAGCATTGGGTCCAGCTGTATTGGTAACTATGAGAATAATTTCTATTTTACTACTGTTATCACTATGACTAAGGAATTATTCTTATATACTTATCTAAAGAAATTTAATGATACATGAATACTTATCTGATTCGAATAGTTGATCTTTAAATCAACCGAAGACATAGTTGAATTGAGCGGTGCCAGAGACTCAGCGGGGTTTGATCAAATTAAATAAATAAATAAATAAAAAGAAGATGTGTTTCGAATACAAATCGAGAGAGAGAAATGAATGGGAAAAGCGGTTGCAAATGGGTGAAAGAATATTACAGGGAAAAGGTTGATCAAAACCTATATATATATATATAAATGTTTGGATAAATTATAAGGTAAGTCCTTATTCTTTTTAGGGTTCACAAAGCAGGTACCTAATATTAATTTTTTATAAAAAGGTCACTAAATTTGTTTAAAATTCAATTAATTCCCAAGTTTCTCAATTAGGGTTTCATTTTTAAATTCCCGTTTTTTAGGGTTTTGAATTTAGGAATTTTTAAAATTAGGATCTTTAATTTGGAGCAAAAATTCGGGGTGTTACAGTGCCCCTTAGCCAGGTGACCTTATATCTTCTAGCACCTTTGTTATGAGCCATTATAAGATTAAAGAAAACTTAACTATGATCTATAGTCACACGTAAAAAATGTTAGGCTCAGATTTGGTTCAACCAAGTCAAGCTCGAGCTCAGATGGTTCAGTATGCCAGATTTGAGTATTTTAAGGCTTTACACAAGTAGCTTTGAAGCCTAACCGAAGTCAAGAAGCACAAATAATCAAATTTGAAGTCTGAGTACATGTATCAAAAATTCAAAACTCATCTTTTACCATGTAAATGAGCATTAATCGAACCCAATCAAGCGAGCTTGAGCAGTTTGCTTGTATCTCTAATCGAGCTCAAGCGTCAAAAGAAAATTTTGATCAAGCTCGAACTTCAATTTCAAACGAAACTCAAGCTTCTTACAGCTTGACCTCAACTGGATGATTAGAGTCGAACACTTAGATGCATTGAAATTCACTCATTACACGCATAAGCATTGAAATATACAAACCGGTACAAAAGCTCCTTACCTGTAAAATCACATATTGATTTGGGCATAATAATGCCAACATTAGGCCGCACGCAGTACTTCTTAGGAGATGTAGTTTTAACCTGCAAAACACCATTGCTAAAGTTACATTACAATCCAGTACTCTAAACATAAAAAAATCCAAAACAAAGGCCATAAACTTTATTAAAAGAAAAAAAAAGAGAATGCAGAGAGTGCTGGTTCAAAGTTCAGACCTTGAAAGCAACATATTGGTCAGTGTTATTTGTGATTCTAACGGAGCAGGGGCATTGCTTCTTCAATATAACTATAATAAAAAAAACTCTAAATGAGAAGTAAACAATTATGTAACTGATATCAAAGCTAAACTGAAAATCATGTTAATAAATTATTTACCCCTTCAATTCTTCCACACAAAAATCCAGAAAATTTTAAATAAATTGCTACAAAAAGTGTTATTTTTTACTCTGTTTTCTATACAATATATATTTTTCTGCAAAAACAATAGAGTTAAAGGAAGAGGTTCAAAGACAAAAAGAAACTAAATGATTATAAAATAAGATTGATTATTTCTTCTAATAAATGAAAAAAATAACGATCAAGTGTCTTAATCTAATTACTATTAAAAAAGGTTTTATGTTACAAAAATGAACTGGCAATCAAGTAATTATGTACTCACATCTGAATTCAAGCTCCTTAGGCTCAATCTCCAAAAGTTGTGTATTCATTTTCTTTCTTCAATTAGCATACAAATCTTAATCTGCACATGATAATTACTGTCATACTAATTAGCAACGATGGTTAGCTAATTCCATTTTTTTATTTTAAAAATTGATAACGAAAATAGAGTTTGACGAGCTTTGACTCAGATCAGACTCGAAACAACTCTGTTTGAAATTCAAACTATGATTAAGCAACGATTCCAGTTCGTTTAAACTGAGGCGAGGAGTTTTCGAAATCAAAAGTACAGAAAGAAGAAGAAGAAGAGATTTTAAAAATTTGAAAGCAAAGATCCAGATAATGACTTGACTTCCAAATTCCAACTCGGATCATTTTGAGCTCAAACAAAGTCCAGATATGAAATTTTTTATCTCAGACGAACTCGAGTCGAGCTTCAACTCAAGAGAAACGGAAACATTGTATTGCCTTCTTTTGAACTGGATCCGGAGATCAAAACTCGAGAAAGAGCCAGGCAAAACGACACCGTTTCTTCGGGATTCCAGTTCCATTGAACATGAAATTCAGCGGGAAAGCGAGAATCAGAGGAGATAAAGCTTACCTGGTTCAACGAAAGAATCTCCGGCCAGAGAGAAAGAGAGAATGACGATGGGAATTTGATAGTGGAAGAGATGGAAACAGTGATACAGAGAAAAAGGCTGAAGAAGCGAAGTGAAAGTGAAAGAAGACAATCGTGGAAAAGATACCACAGCTTTTCTAGAAATAAAACAAAGGAAAAAGACTGGAGCGTTATTTTATTCAAAATTTGGGTAGTACTTACCGTCACACTAAAAACTTCCATTGTTAATTTTTTTTATATATAATTTTAAAAAAAATTATGTAAGAAAAATTATATAAAATAATTAAAACGATAATTTTATCTTTAAAAAGTTAAATTCTGTTTTATTAGGAAACTAAAAAATAAGTATAAAGGGAAATATACATTTTAAAAGTTGTTAATTTTTTTAATGAGACATTTTAAGTGAGACAATTTTAAAACACAAAAAAGACATATTGAGTGGAACATAAGGAGTATTTCAATATCTCTAAGCCATAGTACAACCATTCTTTTTTGCCGCTCTTTTGAAAATATTATTAAAAAATATTTTTGAAAAGTTTAATTTTATTTAATAATACTATTAAAAAGAAAATATTTTTTAATATTTTTAAAAAATAAAATATTCATTTGAATATAGGATTATAAAATAATTTTTAAATATTTTTGAAGACGATATTATTCGAAGGTATAGCTTCGTATTTCGAATATGGACCGTAAGACAGACATACATATTACAAAAAAATATATAAGAATTTTAAACTATAACTATTTAAACTATGACTAATTAAACTATTTAAGAATTTTATGATTATTTTGCCCATTAATCTATATCTTATCGAATAATATGAGTATTCAAGCAAATAACTACAGTAGTCGATAAAATATAAATTAATGTCCAAAATGATTATAAAATTCTTAAGTATTCATATTATTTAATAGGTATAGTTGAGGGGTGAATGTGAGATTTAACCTTAAATTTAAATAATCAACATCTACATTAGGGGCGGTTCAAAGATTTACAGGGTATTGTACAATTTATTAAAACGAGACATTTAATTATAATCTCAAAAATATATAAAATTTTTAAAATATATTTTTATCTTAGTAAAATATATATTATGAGGCCTTCTTTAAAGTTTTTTTTTTGTTTTTTTTAATTTATTTAACCAAAATCTTTTATGTTATCTCTATAAATATTTAATTCATCTTATTTAGAACCTTTCTTTTTCGGGGCCCTATGCGATCACTCACCTCGCACGTGTTCAAAACTCCCACTAATCTTAGCTGTGGCTTCTTTTCATGGTTCGGTTAAATAGTTTTTTAGAGAAAAAACTAAACAATAAAGTAACATAATGTTTTATTCCACATTTATTGTCGGTGAACAAAAATACTAATATTCTATCTTTTATTCAAAATGTTTAATATTAACTTTTTAAAAGTTAATTTTTAATTTTGACCATAATCATTTTAAATATTTTAATTAATTAAATTTCATAAAATATATATTTTTATAATATTTAATTGAAAGTTTTTAAAATATATTTTTATCAATAATAATTTTTAAATAACAATGAGTCAAAGTTCAAAAAACTAACCTAAAAAAAGACCTATTGAATGGGACAGAGGGAGTAATTAATAAAACAAATTTTTTTCTACTTACAATTAGGTCACTCAATTAAAGTTTTAGTTACGCTCGGATTACTCCTCTGTTAAAATACAAACAGACATCTAATAAGATTTGGTATAATGATAGTTTTAGTCCTCAAAACTTATATATTCTACCAATTTAATCCTAATTCAATAAATTTAACCCTCAATACTTAAAAAAATACATTAGTTTAATCGTTTTCTTCTCCAAATCACATGTATACCCCCGTTAACACTAGAGTACTTCATTTAAAATCATTAATTAATCTAGTACATAAATTTATAAATATAAATATATTTATAATTATTTTTAATGTTAGATCTATAAGTAGTATCTACAGTAAAATTAAATCTATTTCTATTTAAAATTATTTATGAAATCCTTCGGTTTAAGTTATTACTACCCTGTAATTTTCTACAAAAATTAATGTTTTCGTATTATTATATAATTTTTTAATAATTTTATATATTTTTGAATGGCTTCGTTATTTCTCTTTTATTTTAAAATAAATTAACAATTAAATTTCTTGAATTTATTAAGTTTTTATTATTTAAAAAAATTCTTAAATTCTTAGCAAGTATATGTATTTTTATTAAAAAAGTGAAGTTGATAAAGATTTGGTGATACATATCAATGATCATACATATAAAAGTGTGGGAAGTCATTTTAGATGGTTTCAGTTGCTTACAAGTAATATAAAATGTTTTGTGTTCAGAGCATTAGTTGTAAAAATGATGTTTTAGAATGATTTGATTAGGAAAAAAATTGTATAGACTAATGTGAATTCCTCTATACATGTGTTTTTATTAAAGAGAGTTAGTAACTAAATTATAACGGTCCTCTTATATATATATATATGTATATATTAAGGTGTGATTGAATGGTCTTTTATCATGTCAGTTATGAACATCTTAAGTAATTTGGGATGATTAATTCAATCTACTCTTATCTTACATACGATTGTATTTATTATCGATTGATGAACTACCAAGTTTAAATTCTTAGATCCGCCTCTGTTGACATCACTGGAGTTTAATTAATTACTATTTCTTTTGGTTAATTAAAATTTTTGATGGAATACTTGTAGAATTCCATGCATAAGCTAGCTAGAACGCAATACAATATAAAACTGATAATGAAAAGATATTGAAATCCATACAAATATTAAATATATATTCAATAAAGGAACAAAAACGATCGCATATTCGATGAAGGGGGCAATTTAACGTTAAATAGCTCGTCAAAAGAGCCAAAAGGTGAATTTGCTAATAGTGGAATTATGAGTGAGGAAAGGAAAATTAGTGCATCATGACTAACGTTTTTCGCCAACTTTCCTCATGGTGAAAAGGCCATTTAGATCCCTCTCAATTTGCAATTAGGCAAATTGGGCCTCTAAGAAGAGCAATTTAATACCTTCAATTTTGAAAATGATCAATAATGACAATTAATTGAGATATTAATAATTTACATTAGTTTTGCAAAATTTTTAATTGACATGATACCAAATATGGCCCTCAACATTTATACATTGGTCTTAATCCTAAAATAATTTAACAAATTTAACCCTCAACATTACCGAATATATAAGTTTTGTACTGATTATTTTATTTATTCACATTTATCAAGATAAAATCTTGAAAAACTGAAAGGACAATAAAAGAACAATTTATTTATTAGCATTACAATTTATCTTATAAAATTTCTTATCAAGCTGGAGTTAACCAAAAAAACCTATATTGGATCGGAAAAAGGGCAGACCACAGCTATGGTAAGTGGGGGCATGCCCCCTAATTTTGAAAAAATTACATTTAATCCCTTCAAATTTTAAAAAAATACTAATTTGGTTATCACAAAAATTTTAGAAATTCATATTAATCTTTCAAAAAAATTGAATAATTTTAATCAAATCACTTCCATAATTTTAAAAATTCTCATTAAGCCTCTCAAAATTTAAAAATTTAAGTTAGACCCCAATTGTTTTGAAAAATATAAATTAAACCCTTCAAAAATTTTGAAAATGTTAGCTTAAATCTCTATTTTTTACAAAGATTTAATTTGGTCCCTAAACTTTCTCACCAAGTTCCCCTAAATGTGCAGCTAATAAAATCGCTTCCCTAACCCTTAACTACCACTCTTGCCCCAACACTCCCATCGTGTTCTCCGTCGTATTTCACTTTCTTCTAATCTCTCTCCCCCCCTCCAACACCTCCTCAAATGGCTTCCATTGCTGATTCATCAATCTCCATGCAACCTCGTCGCTCTTTGGTATTTCTTCTTTTCAATCTTTTAATCCTTCAAATCCTTTTAACTCCAACTTGGATTTTCAAATGGAGTGAATTGTGTGCATAAAACAAATGTAATGTTCACGTTCATCGATTTGTTGGATGTGATTTGAATTCGTGTTTTTGTGCCTTTTAAATATGTAATTATATTGAATCTTAACTAATTTATAACCACATTTTATATGATAAATGAAATCTGAATCCACTCTCTCAAATTCATGTTTCTGAGCATAATGCTAGAGTGCCAGTGTTCAAAATGAGGCTTTGGAGTTCAAATTTCAAATTTTACTTTTTGATTTCTGATTTGATCTGGGTAAAATGAGATTTGAAATTTTTTATTATACTATTTGTTCTTTGACTTCTGCTGACGAAAGTTAGTTTATTCTTTTTGTACTATTTTTTATGTGAATTATGGACTGACTGCTGTTGAACACCTTCTAACAGGCAACAACCAGGGAGGGCTTCTGGGCTGAAATTAGCTTCCTTCGTGAACCAGGGAAGAAGCAGCCTCTGTTTTAGGTTCCGTCCGATGCCTGCTTGCTTGCGGATATCCTGTGCTGTATGTTTTTCAATCAATGCAGATGATATTACTTTCTATACTCATTTGTTGTAAAGGGTAAATGCCACTGACCCCGCAATGGGGTTCACACTTTTGCTTTGTATCCATTTGACCAGTGACAAGGAATTAGTATTGATTGGTCTTTTTGTGTCTTTATATCCATTATTCATTAATGCCTCTGCATTTTTCTTTTCAAAATTAGATTTGGTGAATAACATAATGTTGACGCCCTTGGTTTAATGTCATTGATCAGGCCAAACCAGAGACTGTGGATAAGGTGTGTGAAATAGTAAGGAAACAACTAGCTTTATCAAGTGACAAGCCAGTCAGCGGTGCATCAAAATTTGCTGATCTTGGAGCCGATTCTCTTGATACGGTACTCCCTCAACTCTGTAACCATTGATTTAATTTTTGAATGCCGAGTTTCTGCTTGTTTTTCCCACTTCTCTTCTTATTTGGGTAAATGCAGGGTGCAGAATTAGGTAGTGCAGAGTTCAATGAATTTTTGGTTCTTTCCAGCTTGAAACCCTTCTCTTGGCTTTCCTTGTTGCATGTTGATTAACACAATAAACATTGTTTTTGCTAGTTCTTCCCCAACTCTAAGTTCTCTCCCTCTCTGACTTTAATATGTTATTTACTTGAGGTTATTGCTTGTGTTATAATCGGTAGAATGCCATTTCAGGTTGAGATTGTGATGGGACTCGAGGAAGAATTCAGAATCACCTTAGAAAAGGACAATGCCCAAAATATCACAACTGTTCAAGATGCTGCAGATCTTATCGAAGAGCTCTGCGGCGCTAAAGGTGCCTAGAAGCAAGGACATAAGTTGCAAGTTCATTCATCGTACTTGCCCCCCCCCCCAAGATTTGATCTCTTACAGCATTTTCAAATCTTGTTGTGAATTGTTGGGTTTTTTTAGTAAATTTATGGATTTAACTGTGTGCGCGGTAAGTCAAGGAAATACTATTTGATCCAATCCTGTTGGCATTGTATTTCTATATTCTATTACATAAGCAGTGACATATAATTTTATTACATATGCTCAAATCAAAAGCTTTAACAGGGCTAGTTTAGTATTATTGTCAGTGTGCCGATCTTGATGTTAAACGGACCGTGAATCGCCATGCTCAAAAGCGTTGTTGTGTTATTATTGGATTTGAGAAACTAGATTTGAGATTCAAAATAAGGCTGATTAATATTATTTTGGTGTTAATTCTATCTAATCATTTTATAAACGGAATTTCAAAAGTTAATGTTTCTTTTTTTATTTAATCACTTGTATTCATCTTATTAGCCAATTAATTTTGATTGAGTACTGTAAAAGTTTATTATGAGGATAACTCTTCGAACTCCTGACCATGCTGAAGAGATCTAGTGTCTTATCTTACTAGATCAATTGGTTGACAGTTGTTTACGTACATTAAAGGTATAACAGTAGAGAATATTTGTAGATTTTTTTTTTAAAAAAATAATTAATCACACCATTATTCATAGTGGATCGTTACATATACACTATAAACCACTGTACTAACACTATAACAATCAATAACGGATTAGTCCGAATTAATTAAGGCAACATTTTAAAAAACAGAAGCCAATTAAATATATAAAAAATAAATAGTTTAAATTTGATACACAAGCTGTGTAAAAAAAATTTTTACACAAGCTTGCCTATTTCTACTATAAATCAAAATTAAATCTAAATCCCAAACCCTAAATTCTAAATACTAACCTTAAATTTTAAACCCTACAACACAAATCCTTAAACTCTAAACTAAACCTCTAACGCTTAAAATTAAAAAGTCTGTTAAATTTTTTCCAAAAATAAATTTGAAGTAACATTTCATTTTTCAAAACTTCGAACACCTTTAAGCCCAAATTCTCATTCTTCAATACCAATTGTACCCTCAATAGGGGTAGGTGAAGATTCATCTTGCTAGAAGTCAAGAACCTTCCCACAATTTTCTCCGACTCCCACCCTTTCTTCTCTATAAGTTCGATTAAATTTCAAAACAACACACATTTCTCGCTTTGTATTTTGTTCTTATCTTTTTATATTCTGTGAAGGGGTTCTCTGAGGTTAGTTAGATTCTTCTTTACTTTCTTATTTCCATTCAGTTTAATTGGGGTTTTTAAGTTTGATCTATTCAATTTCTCTATAATTCAAGCTTGATTTTTCTATTCAAGGTCTGATCTCGATTTCTGTTTTTCTTACCTAAATTTTGCTTGCTTTTTGAATTCCCCCAAAAGTTTCCTGCATAAGTTAAGCTTGATTTTGATGACTATGGATTTCCATTTTGTCTTGGTGTTGATTGAAGAAAGCTATGCTGGAAAAAGGCGAATTATTTGATATATATCCATATATTCGGAGGATTTCGTGCTGAAGGAAATAGCTGAATTTCCTTTTTATTTTTGAAAATTATAGTTTTTTTACTTACAATTTTGAAAATTATAGGTTTTCTTTTCATTTTAAGAAATTTTAATCTTAGTTGAGAGAAGTATTCTTCTTCTAGTTGGGAGAAATTAACGCATTTGGTGAAAATTTTAGCTTTTGTAATTTTATTTTAGTAACTCCTTGAATTTCTCTGATGGTTTTTGGTTGAATTTAGGGCATTGTTGGATTGATTGTTAGATGTATTACATATATTTGACTAATTTTAATGGATTTATCTGCCTGATTCATGGCATTTGTGCTTTTCAAAAACATCTTGATGTTGTGGTCATTGGTGAAACATTTACTGGCTTTTGAGTTTAGGATACGGGAAATTTATTATTACTTATTTTTTCATTTTCAAGACTAGTTTTGATTTAGGTAAAATTATCTACTGGCTTATCTAACATTGTGTAGTATAGATCACATACTAAGATGGTGAAGGCCGTTGCCGTCCTTAGCAGCAGTGAAGGTGTTCAGGGAACTATTTTCTTCTCCCAAGATGGAGAGGGTAAATCACAACCCTGATACAATGTTTCGGTTTTCTGTATTTCTGTGTTTCATGTGGAAGTTTAATCTTCTGTCTTTACTAGGCCCAACAATTGTGACCGGGGATATTTCTGGTCTTAAGCCTGGACTCCATGGCTTCCATGTTCATGCCCTTGGGGATACAACTAACGGTTGCATGTCAACTGGTAAAAGGCTGGAAGTTGGCTTCGGTGATTTCTCTCGGCTTTCATGTATTTGTTTTTCCGGATTTGACCTTGTGATGAATCTGTCTGTAGGGCCCCATTTTAATCCTGCTGGAAAAGAGCATGGTGCCCCACAGGATGAGAATCGCCATGCTGGTGATCTAGGAAATGTCACTGTTGGTGATGATGGTAGGGATCTTTGCCATCGGTCAATGACCATAAGCTTTAAGCGGTTTACTAACAGATTCTAAACTTTTACATTTACTTTCTTTGTTTCAATTCACATTTTTTTTCAGCATTATGTTGTTGGTTCTCCCGTTTCTTCTATTATTGACACTGTTAATTTTGTTTGTGTGGTCCAGGTTGTGCAGATTTCTCTATCATCGACAGCCAGGTCTTTGTACAACTCTCACTCCATTTTGCTTACATTCAAATTTCTTTTTTGTAGGTTTGTGGTTGTATTAATGACCCAACTTGAGTTTTTTGCTGATACTTATTTTTCCAATTTTGTAGATCCCTCTCAAAGGCCCAAACTCCATTATCGGAAGAGCTGTTGTTGTCCATGCAGATCCTGATGATCTCGGCAAGGGTAAATGTTGTTCAAAAATATAACCCCGTTTTAATTTTTTTCTCTTCTAGTGTTTGCAACACTAGTGAATAAGTAGTTTACTTCTGAGTCGGCCATCCTCCCCCACAATCTTCGGTGGAGATCAGCCAGCCATAGGATAGAATGTTTGTATTTAAGCTTACTTTAAGTTTCCACTCAAAACTATGAACTAGATCCAGATATTAGGGGCATAATTTGTGACATTGCTATTATATTTGCAGGAGGCCATGAGCTTAGCAAAAGCACGGGAAATGCTGGTGGCAGAGTAGCTTGTGGTAAATTCTTTCATCTGTCATTTGGACAACTCAATTATTTTATTTGTTAATATCCATCACTGTAGTGATATCATACTGTTACGGTGGTTTCTAGAGACATCGCAATGAAAATACCATATCAACTCTATTGTTTGCATGATATAACATTGTTGATTAGTAACTTTGTGTTGTAAATCTTGTAGGTATTATTGGTCTGCAAGGCTAAAGTCTCAGCAGTGGTGAGCAGAAAATAATGAATTCAAGGGCCTTGAGAGCTGTTTATGTGAACTAAAAACTGTGTTTTAATAAAAGGAAAAAGAATCCTTTGTTGGTGTACTTTTGTTGTGTGTTGTTTGTCATTTGTAACTTTGAAGAAGAGAACAGTGCTCTCTCAATGGCGGCCTTTGAAATTTAAAGTGTTTTGTGTTGAACCTGGAATGCATTATTTCTATGTTGCTCTGTAATTTTTGTTTGCTCTGCTTACATTTCTATGCTACTTGGTTTGGCAGCAAAAAATAAAATAAAATCGTAAACGATCAAAGTGTTTAATACACCAACACCAATTTTATGGGCCCGTTCGGTGTAATTTTTGTAACGAGCGTTTAGCTGTCGGATGAAAAATTAATGGATGCTTTTGTGCCTAATTCGGTTCCAAATGAGCTTTTTTAAAAATGCAGAAACTTTTAGTTTTTCCCTAAACGAATTTCTTTACTCAAACCCTATGTTAGTTTTCGAATTAACCTTGCTTTTTGAATGTTACAGACTCCGCTGAGAATGCGCTGCTAGTCTGAGTGCTACAGAAGTAGCTGCAACACAGCGTTACGCTAAGAAGGTGATAAAAAGGATCTCTTAGATAAAGACTGGTTTTCTAGCTTCCTAAAAAGAGAGGATTCGAGTTGATATGAGACCTTCACCCTCTTCAAGTAGTTTTTGGGGGATTAGGTGCCTAGCCTCAGATAGAGCAAACAGACTTCGATAAAACAATATGATAGGAATGAAGTTCCCGTTTTGGCTTCACTAAGTGATAAACTAGAAGAATAAACGCTTAGGGAAATAACTGCAGTGGGATTTCTTATTTTTTTTACTTGAAGCGTCATGGATGCCCTTAAAGGAGCTGCTTTTAAGTCACCTCTTCGAACAAGTGAAGAAGAATATTCCCTTTGTTCTACCGCTTTAGAGTTAGATGGGCCCAATCGTCTGCAATATAGCTTATATTGAACACTATTAATAGATTGAAATTTTGAAAGACTCAAATTTTAATTAAATTTATTTTAAAAGAAAAATATAATTTAAATTTAATAAATTTTGTATATTTTAAAGTATTTTTAATTGATATGTTAAAATTAAATTTCTTAAAATCTTCTTAATATCATAACCCTAATAAATTTAATCTCTCTATTTTCTTTCTATCGTAGTCAATTTATCTTTTTTATTTTTAAATATAAATGATTTTTAAAAAAATATCGATATATAGTAAAAGTAATTGTTTGATACACTGACAATGTATTTTTTCCATAAGAGAGTTTTTAAAATTGTCATGTATCCCTTTAAACTTAACCTTAAATTCTAAATTTTAAACTATAAAATATATTTTTAAACCTTAAAACATAACCACAAACACTAAATTCCTGACCTCTAAACCCTTAAAACTAAACGTTTGTACAAAACAAATTTTCTACCGCTAGTGCATAGAATATTTATTATATAGTAATTGTTAATGAGATTTCTACATGGTTTGAAAAAGTGGAGGATTTGGTTCATGGATATATAAATTCGAGTCTTATTTTGTGTAAATCACGTGCGAATTTTTTACTTTTTTTGAATAAATACGAATTATTTTATTAATTTAGCTTTAATTATAGTTTATAACGGTTATCAGTTAAAAGTTATGATCTAAAACAATTACTTCATAGCTTTTTGAAATATTTGGTAACGCATGAATTTGACATTAATTTTTTTATTGTTGTACACATGGACGGAGCCATAATTTGGGATTAAGGGCAAAATATAAATATTTGAAAGTGGATGGGCAAATTTAAAAATAAATCAATTTGTAAAGAAATATATATTGGATGATTTGAATTTGGGGGGTGATTTGGGGGACTCTTATAAGGCTCATAAAGTCTGGGATGTGCTTCGACATAAGCAAGAACGTGTTCCCTGGTTTCGGATTGTGTGGGGAGGGCCTTCCATACCTCGGCACTCTTTCATTTCCTGGTTGGTGGTGCTGGATCGGCTTCCAACTGGGAGCAAAATGGTAGGGTGGAGTCTTACTGTGGATCCGATGTGTGGTTTGTGTATGGATGGGTTGATGGAAACTACGGATCACTTGTTTGTGGAGTGTGAATTCTCAGCTCAGCTTTTGGAGTGTATTGTGCAGGCCTGTGGAGTGCAGTGGCTTGGTAACTCCTGGAGTGAGCTTCTTGAATGGGTGATGTGCTATGGGAAGAGGAAATCCCTTAAAGCTGCAATTGTTCGAGTTGTTTGGGGATGTTTTTAACTATTAAATCTGGCAGGAGAGGAATGAAAGACAACATGGGCATGGGTTGAGAACCGTATTTGCTCTTTTTATGCAAATTAAGAATGATGTTAGGCTTAGGATGGTTGATTGTCCTAAGGTTGCGCATGAAAACTCTTGTTTAAAGGCTAGTTGGGGATTTAATTAGTTCTTTTGTATAGGATTTTTTTTTTTTTTGAGTTCGTATAGGAATGTATAGTTTGTGAATGCAGGGTGTCTTTTTTTCGGTGGTTTAAAAAAAATTATTTATCCAAAAAAATATATAGGAAGACAAAACTGAAAAAAAAAAATCTTGGGTTTAGGGGCAATTGCCCTCTTCACCCCCACATGCCTCCTTCATTAGTTGTACATAAGATGTTTTATATACATACATGACATTTTAAGTTTTAATAAGTAGGATTATTGAGATATTAATTTTATTTATTATTTAGTAATATACAAGGTTGTCGATTGAGGTTAATTTAGTTAGCAGGTCTCCGTATAATAACAAGAAGACATATGATCAAACATGTTTAAACACTCAAATTTTTTTATTTATAAGATTCGAATCAAGATTATAAATAAATAAATTTTTATTAATGTTATTGTTGAATATAGTCGGTAACTAATTAGCTATGTAATCTGTTAGCATGGTTAGTTAGTTAGTTAGTTAGTTAAAGCAGGTTGTTAGGGAAGTTATTGTGTAGTCTCTTAGACTACAAATAGAAAGGGATTTTTAGTCAGGAATCAAATATTTTTCATCTTAGAATTTTTTAGTGCACAATATATGTTCTGATTGTTACAGCACAACGCACAAAGATGGGTCATCAAAGGATGTTGGAAATATATGTCAGATTCGAATCCCCTTGATAATTAAATATCTCAAGCTTTTAATGTAAAATCTATTTACAGTTCGATTTGTTAACTATCATTTTAATGAGTCAGTTTTCTCAACATTAAGGAAGAAAATAAATAGATAGGAAAAGATATAAGTTAAAATGAATTATCATTATCTCATTTTGATACATATACTCAACAATGTGAACTAGATGTTCAAAGGATAATTCATTTACAAAACTTAGCAAATCAATTATCAAATGTTTTTGCTGACCCCAAAAGAGAGGCTAAGTCACATGTACCCTCTATGGATGCTCTAATTTAAATTGATGTTCTAGAAAGACAAACTCTAGTTGCTAATGAGTCTAACTCGCGCCTGAAGCGAGGTAGACAAGTAGGTTCTAAAGATAAAAATTCTCGAAAAAATGATCTATATGGTCTGATCGAGGAATCAACGAATTATGAAAATCTCTAGAAGAGATTAAAAGATCTCCAACAGAGATATTAGACATGACTCAGGTACCTAATAATAAAGAGATCTCAGTAAATTATGTCATGTCTGTAACAAGTGGAACCGAAATAAAATTAACGTGGATAATACTTTTGCATGCAGTATATCATTAGAGATTTTGGATGATAATATGGATCATAAATCATTGCCAATTGGACAATGTAAATAAAGAAATGATTGGCCAAAATAGAAAGAGACAACTGTGACAGAACTAAAATCTCTTTCGAAAAGAGAAGAATTTGGGCCTATAGTCCGTACACCGGAAGGTGTAAAACCAATGAATATAAAATAGTCTTTGTGAGAAAAAGAAATAAAAAAGGGAAAATCATGAGATACAAAGCTCGTTTGGTTGTATAAGAATTCTCATAAAAACCTAGAATCGATTATGAGGAAACATACTCATCAGTGGTAGATGTGACTACTTTTAAATTTTTTATTAGTTTGACAATAAAAAAAGGACTTACTGTCCGCCTAATGGATGTTGTTACATCCTATTTTTATGGGTCTCTTGATAATAACATTTATATGAAATTTTTGGAAGGATTTAGAATGGCAGAAGTAGTTATTTCAAGTTCTTGAGAACATTATTCATTTAAAGTGAACATATCTTTTTATGGATTAAAACAATTTCAGCGTATTTAGTATAATCTCCTCAGTGAATACCTATTAGCGAAAGGTTATAAGAATGATTTAATTTTTCCGAGTATTTTTTAAGAGGTTTAGCTCCAAATTTGTTATTGTTGCTATGTATGTTGATGATTTGAATATCATTAAGACTTATGAAAAGATCTACTTGCCAATAGAATCTTTGTGCATCAACCGACATGCACAGAAAAATGTTTATAGAGACTTTACGTGCATAACCCATATGGTTACTAGGTCGCTTAATGTAAACAAATATCCATTCCGCCTCGAGAAAATGGTGAGAATATTTTTGGTTCAAAAGCACCATATATATATATATTAAGTGATCTGTAAGCATCATATCTTAGTTGGTCCAAAATTATTATCTAAAGTGCTACGAGATCATTACCTTTAGATCTTTTAGAACTCGATGATTTTTCAAATCATGTAAATAATTGTTATGCACGATGCAAAACCAAAAAATATGTTTGGCTAAACATATCCGGAAGATATGTGAATTGTTTTCACAAGATAAGATGCAAGCTATCTCGTACGGAGATAATGTAAAATTTATATTTCAATCAAAAAGTGAATACATTAAAAGTGACAAAAACGAAACATATTTTTTCAAAGTTTCGTCCCTCATGATCCGTAGATATATAGTATTTGATGAAACCTTTCAAACAGTAATTTGGAAGATCTATTCACAAGTGCATAGTCTACTTCAACATTTGAATATTGTATTCAAGATTGAATTTTGAAGATTCAAAGATCTTATATGATGTTTTCATGAGGAGAGTAAATACGTGTTGTACTCTTTTCCCTTAACCGAGATTTTGTCCCAATAGATTTTCCTGGTAAGTTTTTTAATGAGGCAACATGTCATGCGTAAGATGTGTGTACTCTTTTTCCTTCACTAAGAATTCTTTTCCCACAAGATTTTTATCTTAGTAAGTTTTAACTATGCACATTATCTTCATGGATATCCAAATGGGAGTTTTATAAATACTTATTTATGGTGAATATCCATGTATTAAATGAGACTTTAATGTACTTTATTATTAGGGTTTAATACACATGGAATTAGGGCTTCCCTCTTATACCTATAAATATAGAGTTTTTGGTAATAGTACAAGTCTCTCTTTGTCTCATGTTTTTATCTTGTTCCGTGTTCTTCATTACTTTATTCACAACACTAGTGGACTTGTCCCTTTTTTCTGCATTGTATTGTATTATCTTTCATGGTAATTAATAAAATTCATATGCTATTTAAAAAAAAAGAAAAATAACAAGCATATTTGGCTGATTTGTCAAGTTGCTCATCTTTGTTTCTCATATTCTTTTAGATTATAGATTTTAAACCCACTAAGAACATATATTTTTTTCCTCTAAAGTCCTTATTTCCTTCTCCTCTAAGTAGAATTAAGATTAGATTTAGGCTTTGTCAAAAAAAAATTAAAAGGAAAAGAAATGTTATTGCCTTGCTTGATTTGTAAGTGGTTAGGTACAATAATATACTACAGTTTAGGATTGTGCATTAATTAATTACTTACAAAGCAAGCATCAAGGTTAAGATTTGCAGCTAGTTTTAATGGGAAAGTGCGTTGGATAGTGTGTGATTGTGTGGCACGTCGTCTAACCGGTGTCGGTGGTACCAGGGATCCCACCGTCCAACCGTCAAAACCACACAACTCCCACGGACTTTGTACTGCTCGACTCGTGTGCACCACTTCCTTCCTCACAATTTGTCCAGTTTTTTAAGAATTTATCATGGTTAATTCGAATTGAATCACATCATACATTTAATTTTGATAAATAAATTTTCTACCAAAAAATTTATATATAGAGAGAGATTTTTAAACTCAAAGCCTACTTAAAAAAATATCAAATTATTTACTACTTGAATAAATTCTTATTAACTTTTTACTTTCATATTTTACCTGGGAATTTTGTAAAATATGTTGGAACACTATTATCTCGGTGTTTTTTTGAATGTACAAAAATCTTATTGCGTTTGAAATGATTTTCTAAAATCTTTATAAATCTCAACTCGGTTAAAATCAATAATTAGGAAAAACATTAATAATCGTTACACGTAGGCTTATATAAATATAATATCATAACATATCAAATAAGCGTGAATTAGGGATCGAAACCAATAAAGGTATAATTACTTATATTACCTTTAATTACAGTGATGGAGCCCTTAATACAACAATTACAATTTACAATGGAGTAATCGGTGGCGGAATCAAGGGATAGACCGGAGACTTGATCCTATATAATGGAATTTTTTGTTTTGTAATCCCTTAACGAATTATAAAATTTTAAATTAGTCTAATGAGAAATACATACTGTAACCTAAAAAAAAATTGTGCTCCGCTCCATTTTTTTTTTTTTTTGTAATTTCAAGTGACGATGATTTCATAATGTAACCTGAGCAATGTTTTGGCCACAAAAACCTGTCAAGATATAGTAGTTGACAAATCTGCTGATAACAATGTCAAATCTCACAAGGAAATTTAGAGGTTAATTGTTTGTTTCTTTTTTTTTATTTCGCTAATTTATTTATTAAGTCTAATGATATTAGTCTTAGACTTTGTTTGACAATTAGCAGATAACTGATAGTGGATTACATTAGCTGATAGCATTAATTGATTTGATTAGCAGATTATATTAGCTGACTGTATAAAAGTGTTTGGTAAATTTAACTAATAGCTGATAGATGTTTGATTATTTGAACAAGTAAAATGACATATAAGAACGTGATTATATTCAATACTTGTTTGAATAATTTATTAGTTATTAATATTTTGTATCTATTAATATTAATTGGATTATGAAAATTATTTTTTTAATATCATTTCTAAGCATATATGAAGGATGTATATATATTTTTTATTTGTGAAATGCTCTTTTTATTATAATTTTAATAACTATTAAATTTAAATGTATGTATTAATCTATATATTAATTTTTTTTAATAAAATCATACTTATTTGTCTATAAAAAATTATTTTTTATTTATAAAATTATTTTTAAAATTTATATATTATTCAAATTTATGTTATTTAGAAAAAAATTATAATTATCAAGTGCAAAAGAGTATTTACATGTATTTTATTCAAACCTATAACTCAAAAAGCTCATTTTATGAGCTTTTTTAAAATGAGAGGTTTCACCTCAATCCGCTATTACAATTCGCTATTTATCAAAAATCTAAATTAGCAGATTTGACCGGTCAAACATCTAAAAATACTTCAAACCTCTAATTTTAGCTCAAAAAAATTGTTTACCAAACAAGAACTTAATGTTTATATAATAATAATAATAATAATAATAATAATAATAATAATAATAATAATAATAATAATAATAATAATAATAATAATAATAATACAGAGAGAGAGAGAGAGAGAGTTGAATTATTTGGGTTACTTAAGAAGCACTAGTTGATAGGATTTAGGTTTAAAGTTGCAAACAATTTAAAAGACAATTTTATCTAAATTTCTTGTTTTAGTTGCGCTAAATCTGTGTCGTTTGTTAGAAGTAGGATTTACCATGGATTTTTGTTATACTCAAAGGATTTTTTTTAAAAAAAATGGTGGGACGTGTGAATATATCACAAATATTGAGATTAAAATCTAAAATTTAATGAATAGTGTATTATAAAAATAATTTTAAATGGTTTAAACGTTTTTAAACACGTAATATTTTTTACTGTTAAGGATTTGAGGTTTAGGTAGTGTAAGTATTATATTAAAAATGATAATATATTAGGTACAATACACATATAACACAATAATATTATTAACTACAAGTTAGTTTAGTGGAATGAGATATTAGATCATTTAAATAATGTTAAAGGTTTGAATTATAACGTTGTGAATGGAGCATAATGAGTTAGAAGTCGTGACGGGTCTATAAATTTAAGAATAAAGTCTAAAATATATTTTTCTAAATGGATATGTGAATTTGTTACCTTTATATACTAAATTAATTTTTTGAAAAAAAATAATACTAGATTAAAGTTATTTTTTTAGAAAAATGAGGATGCTGAAAGACTGCATGCGAGCGCCTCTAATGGGAAGGATCATTTCTACAATAAATTTATACAATATCATATTTTAATAAATTCAATACAATAACTATATAAAAATAATAAATTAAATATTTACACCACTGAGATAAAGAAATAAAAGTAAAACACGAGACGTAAGTCGTAACCCATGAGTTCAAGAGGATAATAAAAACGAAAGGATTCTAAATTTAATAAGGCTGTAGCCTGTTTGGCAAGTTGTTTATATTTTATAAATAATCTTACATATCACCACCACCCCAATATTGTTGAAGCCATTAGGCGTCTTTCACCACCATCCCCCGACTGTTACGTATTCGGCCTCCCTATCCTTTTATATTCCTCCCCTTTATTTGACTTCATATTGTTTTTATTTCTCATGGAGTTCTGATCATATTTATATTTTTTATTTCGAGCATTTAAGTAAATTTTATCTTTTTTGTATAATTTTATTTATGATTTAGAAACGTTAGGTTTAGCATTTGTAGAAACATGTCTAGATTAAGTTTATTTATCTAAATTATAAATTCTCATTATATTTTTAATTTTTTCTGCTTTTAATAAAATTGATGTACTCATATTCAAAAAAATTAAGAATAATGGCACAAATAATCTCTAAATTATAATTTACAAAATGACATGTAAGACCATTTAATTAATTGAGTGGTTTAATTTTTTTTATTTTGTGTGAGTTTGAATCTCGATATGTGTCTAGAATATAAACATGGTTTCTATCATAAGCAATTTGTCGACACCTACCCATTAATTTTACTTTCTTTAAGCTGAAAAATATTCAAGTTGTGTTTAAGAATATGGGTAATTATTATTTTTTGTATTGTACATGTACATTTTATAGTTTATGTTCAAGATTTGTAGTTATCTATTTCAAAATATCTTTTACAAGGTTTGAACCCGATTTCTCTCATTGGGAGACTAATATATCTTGTTATTGCACTCAATACTATTGGTTCTCACTATTTTGCTCATTTTATCGTGTATACATGTTTTATATATTATATCCGGTTAATTATATGGGAAAAAACTTTGATACACAGTTTACATAAGCTTAATAGATTTAAAGTTTAAAGTTTAAGAGTTTAGGCTATGTTTAGAATTTAGGGTTTTAAATTTAGTAATTTAGATTTTAAAGAATAGTTTTCGTAATATTTTTTATTAAGTAGAAAGATAATAAAGAAAGATAATAACATGTAAATATTAGGACACAAACCCATACAAAATAGAACAACACAAGCATCATTAATCACTTAATTTTTCACACAATTTGTGTATCATAATATAACCCAAATTTCAACGTTATATATTTATATAAATTACGAGACGTTTCTGTATTTATTTTATATTCATATATTTTTATTTTAATAAAAATTCATCATGATGTCCAAAGCTATCGAATCTATTTTACAAACATCATTTGGCAGTACACTTTCTTATTTTTTGTAATTATTATTGAAAGCATCAAGCAATGTATCACAATAGCAGTCCACGATTTCACTCGATTCCCATTAGGAAACTCATATTGATTTTATGTATAAATTTGGACTACGGAATGACATTTGAGTTCTGAAACTTAATTCTTCATCAAAAAGAATCAATTTAAGCTCGCTAAGATATATGATCATCAAGCTACCTATATGACTGCCATTGCCAACGAAATATCGAAGCTACGTCGCACGGCTCTCGCCTTTGACAGTCTCCGCTTCTTCGGCGCTGCCTTAGTCTCAATTTCTGTCTCGATTTTCCACGAAACCTGCATAGCGGCGACTCGTGGCATGCCACCGGTTGTCGTTGCCCCGCCATGGATCAGTATCCTGCTGATGCCTACATAATGTAATGAATCCGCAATTTGCAAGGGTTTAACACCTTTGTCGGTCCTTGATTCCGCATTTGCACCTTTCTTTACCAACAATTCAACCACTTCAGCCTGGCCTGATTCCAACGCACAATGCAAAGCCGTGTACCCGTCTTGGCTAAGTGAATCGAACCCCGACTCGGACCCCGACTCGACGAGTACGATCGGTCCGGGCTAGCCTTATGAGCCAAAAGAAGCTTAACAATCCGTTCTTCACCGCAATCCGAAGCAGCCTCGAGTGGGGTTGAACCAGACCGGCTTTGAAACTCGATATCAGGGCCGAATTCAAGCATGAATCGGACTATATCGGGTCGACTCTGAGCAATGGCAATATGAAGCCAGCTTTGACCATCTAAGTCAATTGAATCAACCGGCTTCCATGTTGAGTCACTACGTTCAAAAACTTCACGAATTTCATCCATGGAACCATCCATCAGAAGTTGAACCAAAACCGGAGAGACAACAAACATGATTTTAATCCCACCGTCGACGAACACCTGCTTCTTCTTCGTGGTGAACCAGTCATTCGGACGGAATCCGAACCCGACGCCGAGTTTTTGATTACCGCACCGGGAACCACCACGCTGTGGAGGAGGAAAGAATCGTCGGTGACAGGGAATGAGCCAGGGAGAAACAAACCGGGAGTAAGATGATAACAATTTCCAGCGTTAACGTCCCAAGAGGTGCTATGATTCCAGAGTGAGGCTTGACGGTGTACCGTCCCTTGTTTGCCGGCTGCAACCGGAAAGCTACCGGCATGGTGTACATAACGTTGCGTAAAGTGAGCTCGCCCTAACATTTCTGGCCATGCTCAATATGGACTGCAACAAGGTTTGAAGGTTCCAAACTGATAAGCCTGTCCATATATTTTATGCTTCAAATTAAAAGTAAAGATGTTTTTGGTTTTGAAGGAAGATCGGAAAACAAACTAAAAGAAGCATTAAGAAAGGAAATGGAAGCTCCGCCATGGCCGGCTATATTGAGAGAATGACAAATGGTGGGTGTTAAAAACAAGGGTAAAGTACACAAATGATCACTAAACTATCAAAAAAATATAAAATGGTCACAAACTTTCAAAAGTTATATAATGTTCATTAAAATTTAGTTTTTATTATAAAATGGTCACTGAACCGTTAACTGTCGTTCATTAAATAAAGTGACAATTATGAAAATTTGAATAATAACACATTTAATCCTCCATATTTACACATTCAATCAATTTAGTCCTAATTTAACCCTCATTCTTGATGTCTAAATTGATTGAATGTGTAAATATTGAGGATTAGGTATGCTGTTATACAAACTTTCGTAACTACCATGTTACCCAGTTAACAACATGTAACGGTTCAAAGACCATTTTGTAACAAAAACTAAAGTGTAATGCTCATTATGTAACTTTTAAAAGTTTAGTAAGCATTTTGTATTTTTTTGGAATAGTTTAGTAACCGTTTGTATACTTTACCTTAAAAACAATGGTGGACTTGGTTCTATTCGGCGCTTCTGGTTGTTTTACTCCTAACCAGGGGCCTTGGGCGAAAGTGCTCCGCCTTGTTATAAAATTAGAATATTCGATATATTTTGTTCTAATTTTAATTTGAACCATGTTTAAATAAATATTTAAATTAAAAAATAAAAGAATATGTTAAATATATAATTAAGTAAGGATTGAATTAAAAAATAAGGCCGTATTATCAAATTTTTTGGTCTAATATCAATTTAAGTCCTTATGTGTTTAAATATTAGGCAAATTAGACTTTGCCCGATGAATATTGTGTTTTGAATATTTAATAAAACTTTGTATTTTTTAAATTCAATATTTTGACCCCTGTAAATGTTCAATCCTAACTCCGTCCCTGCTCTTAACTCACAGTTGGAAAATGTTAAATTTCAGTGTTTTCTGCAAATTAAATTTCAGTGTTTTCTGCAAATCACTCTCGTGACTGGATATATTTTATGGTTTGATTGTGGTTAATTTCTTCCATTAAATTTATACAAGGAACAAATTGATATTATTTGAATAAAGTTTCTTCTTACAAATTAATTTTTGTTAGCACTCTAAAAACTTGGTAACTCAATTGCAAGTAATTTTGTTCTGGTGACAAATTGCAAATGTCCTAAAAGCTAAGTGATCATTTAGATAATTTATGCTATTTGAAAAGGTCAGGAGTTACACACAAATACTAGGCCCAAAAATTAGATTTGGACAAAAAAATCACACTTATTTAAAACATGGGTCTGGCTACCTAACCAAATCCAAAGACACCTAGTATTTGGAAGTTGGAAGTTCTTGGATAAAATATTTTTTTGAAAATTTTTAATTTTAATCTTATTTCTATTTAGAGGAGAGAAAGACTCTAGGGGAAAAAATAGACTAACGTAAAATATTTAGAGATAACAAAAATAAGCAGCTTGACCAACCGGCTAATTGTGCTTACATAGGTACGAAAAATCGACTAAAGTAAAATATTAGCATGTTTAAAGTATGAACAGAGTTTGACTCTAACATTTTAAGTTCGAGTCTGTCATTGCTTGACCTGTTTTATAATTTTATAATATGTTATATATTGTGCTATTTGATTCACATATACACTATAAAAGCACATTATATAAAATTAAATCTACAATAATATGTAATGTTTATAATAAATATATATTAAGTTATTTATGTTTAAAATTTAATAAAACAAAACGATTAAATTGAAATAACATAATTTTTTAAAGATTTAAAAATATTATGAGTGGTCCTAAAATGTGCATTGGTTACTTATTATGCATAGGCCTGACCTGAACCTGGCCAGCCCATGAACATTTCTATACGACTGTCCACTTGTGCTTTACTTTTTTAAAATAAAATATACATAAACATTGTTAAAATTTTAATGAAAGTATTGTTCGGGGGAAAAATAATGAAAGTTCATATTTTTTTAAAAAATATTCAACCCATCAATGAAATATACGTGACTATAACAAAAGCTACCATTTCAGAGCCTTTAAATTTTTAATGGGTTCCAATAATGTGACATTTCGAAGATCATCGATGTGCAAGTTTGGTGGGTATGTAAGTCAATTGAAATTTTTTGTCAAAATCAATAATTTTAGAGCAACTCTCGGTTAACACTCTACCTTAAATTGTAAGGATCAAATTCTACCTCACCCCATATAAAATTGTTGTAAAAAATGAAAAAAAATTGTTCGATATTAATAATTATTTTTTTCATATAGTATAATCCGTTCTAATATATATATAACATCTGAACTTTGGAGCTTTAGAGAAAGGTAAATTTATTTTCATCACGGCTGCCAAAATACATCACATAATACTACCATCGGACAGAAAATAAGACATTTTATTTTTCACAAAGTCAAAGCATATGAAAATACAACTATTTTGACAAGCCTTCACATTCATCCCATGCACCTGCAACACACACAAAAAATTAAGTTTATATTAGAAGATGTAATCAAAAAATTTTACCCGTTACTTTTTTCACTAAAAATGTATGATTGCAGCACACATTCTTAGAACAATTTAAATTTAAAAATCAATTTTTATTATAATTAAGACATGGTAAATAGATATTTCTCTCTCTTCCTACATTTGCTGGATCTACAGAAATGTCCGGAATTTCAAGTAGATAAAAATCTCAAGATCTAATAAATCAACTTTCAGCGTAGGAAAAATGTTTAAAAAATTAAACAATGCTATAAGGGAGAGGAATACCTGATGGGAGATCTAATCACTGTCGCTGCTGCTGCTGCTTTCATGGCCATCTTCATGCTTCTTCTTCTCCTTCTTTTTCTTCTTCTCGCCCTTGTGGCCGTGTTCCTTACTTCCATCGCCGTGGATTTTGTCCTTGATCTTATCGATTATGCCTTCCTTGTGCTGCTCGCCCTTGCCGTGATCGGCGTCGCCCTTGTATTCGGCGCTGCCGTGGCCATGGCCGGCATCATGATGAGCCTCTCCCTTGTGCTTGTCTTCCTCCTTCTTGTCACCTCCGATGTGGAGGGCATCACCGATCTTGTGCATGATTCCCGACATTTTTGGGTCTCTCTATTTTTTTACTTTGCTTGATTTTGTTTTGAATTTGAGTGAAAGGTTTTGAAGATTTTGGGTGTATTTATAGTCAAAAAAGGGAAGGTGGGTTCACTCGTCATGGCTCTAGAAAATTAATTTAGTTTATTTATCTCTTCATTATTGAAGATTATCCACGTCCCCTGTTCAAATTACTTTAATACCCTTTTCGTGTATCTAACGTGTTGCAGGTTCGCCATGTGCCACGTTTTATTATTATTATTCTTTTATGATCAAACGTGTTATCTAAGGGATTTTTTATATGAGAAAAGGAATAAGCCTAAATGATTCCAATTTTTAGCCTATTTTAAGGAGGGAGATATGGATTATACTCGTCCCAAGAGATTTGAGTTCAATCATTTTATCTGTAAAATATATGTATATTGTTAAATGGTTAAAAATATATAAAAATAAATATTACTTTATAAATCACCTTTAAATTATTTAAAAAATATTATATTTGGGGATGAAAATTTTTCCTACAGTCCGTCTGAAATAGTGTAAAATTTGGATCGGATTTTTATTAAGGATGATGCTGAGTCAGGTTTGAGTTTAAGGTGAATAATATTCGACCTGACTCATAATAATAGTGTAATTAACCATGTATTTTTAGGGATGTTTGTAATTTGATCCTTAAAATTACTTTTTTATTTATAATTACGTCCTTAAAATGAAATTCTTATTTATAATTTGGTCCTTAAGATTATTTTGTACAAGTAGGTTCCTAAAATTATTTTTTAAAAATAAATTTTGTCGGCTTTAGATATACAATTTTTGGATCAAGTTTTTTTAAAAGTATGGGTCGGATTAGGTTAAGTTTGAATTTAGGATAATTATTTTCATATCGTCAAAAAACTGGCCCATGCCCTTCCCTACTCATAAAGCTTATTTTTTGTGAGATATACCTGATTATTTTAGGAAAAAAAATTGTTTTTTCAGATGATAAGTATAAAATGGTTGGTCAGCTTATTAACTCATGTATTGATTTTAGAGTGCGTTTGGTTAACGGCATGTAAAATTATTTCTATGAATAAAATTCTCGAAATATAACAATACTTAACACATTACTGGGAATGTTACATTACCTTGATTGGTTTATTTGTTAGGAATGTAAATTTACTGTGTTTGGTTGGGGGAATATAAGATTACCTGGAAGTAAAATTACTAAATTATCAATGTGTTCTAGTTTCTTTTTATCATGTTAAACATAGACTTTTATTAATTTCTACATTGATAATTACGATATTAGTGGTTGCTTGTAGGCGGGTACAAGCGGGTACGAGTTGGGTGGTGGATATCCAATTGGGTAGTGGGTGTGTGGATGGATTTGAGAATGCAATCGCGTAGGCGAGTGTGGATTTGAAAATTGTACCCACCGTAGGTAATGGGTAGGTGGTGGATATAAAAATTTTAAGTGAGTATGGGTATGTGTATGGGGGAGGGGGTATCCGCACTTGCCCCGCCCGTTGTCGTAGCCTTTTTTCGAGCTCGACGTTTTAAAAAAACAACAGAGTCGCCACCAATCTTTTCGATGTGTGATTGGATCACCTACAAATGGGTCATTTTAATAAAACAATTTATTTTATTAAAACAACAATTTTGGTATATGAAAACACAAAAAATGGGTTCGGGAGTCGGTTACGCGTGAGGAAGATTTAGCACCCCACAACGACTAAAAATTGGTACTTAGCCGATTACAAGTTATCTTTTTGTCAGAATTTGCAAGTTTGTGTAAAATTTAATTCATTTTCCATTTATGAATAGGAGTTCATTTTAACGACCTCACCATCTGGAAAATAAATTATAATCACCGCCAATATTTCTTGTGCTAACCAGTTACCCCCATTTGGTAAAACACTGCATTGCAAATTATATCCTGCTATTAAGCATGGCATCAAAGAAATAGATTATTTTAAATTAAGGGTTAAAGTTTTTATTATTCTACGTTAATTAATGATAACCTGAAAATAGAGTCTAAAATGAATTTTACTTAAAGGGGTTCAAGTTTGGTTAAGTGTAGATTAAAGAAATTTAACGGTGAAAAAGGCGACTAAACTACTCTAAGAACTTAAACAAAAAGGCATCTAAAATTAAATTAAAACCTAAATTAAAGAACCTACTCCTAAAGTTTTACAACTAAACTAAAGGTAACATTTAAAGCTTTTCAAATAAATTAAAATAACGAGATGATACAAAAGCATAAAATAAAATTAAAGTTCATAAAATTAAAATATGTACAAGGAAGTAAACAAATATTGAAAAAAGGGATAAAATTGGCGATTTCTTAAAAAGGTGCATCATTCTCTTAATCGAGTTAAAATTTAGTATTCGAATCAAATTAAAAGAAACATCCAAATTTTGAAAAAAGAAGACAAAAAAGTAAAATATAGTAATGAATAAAAAGGGTGAGGTATTAGAAAATTAAATGGTAACAAACTCCAAGATTTAGTTTAACTTGTAGCAGTAGCAAGATTAAAAAGAATTAAAGTTATAAGTTGGATTGAATAAAAAACAGTGACTAAATTGAAAAGTTTTAAAATATGGTATATGGCGGAATAAATAAAAATGGTATGAAGGAATTTAATGAGTGTAAAAAGTCCAATTTATTTTAAAATACATGGGTATAAAACTCAACTTCTATAAACACCTATTTTTCCTCACTTAAAAATTTGGATCAAACAACTCAACAATTTTTTTTCTGAACACATTCAAAGTGTTCATCATGGGGTAAAAAACACGGTGATCGTTGTTAAGTGTTCAAAAGTACTATTTTTATTACCTTTTTTACTCATATTATTGTTAGACTTAGGCTCATATTAGTTGCATAATTAGTCATTCATGCATTAATTCATGTTTCTTTCCACCGTTAAGCTTGATTACATAACTTGGTGATTTTTGTGGAAAAAGATACTGCTTTGGCGTGTTTTTGTATGTGCAGAATCAGTTGCCAAAGCAAGGCTGGAACCAGTAGCCAGGGCAATACAAGAAGGAGATGCCGACGCAGTTGCCAGGGTAGTGCATGAAGGTTATGCCGAGCTGGATGCCAGGGCAATTGTCGAAAATGGAAAAAAATGATGTGGCACTCGAATTTATGACTAGATAAAGCCCAATATGACGTGTAAGAAGATAAATCCTAGAAGAATTGGAGATTCAAAGAGAGATTAAATCCCAAAGAAGATAGGAGAAGATCTAGAAGGAATTTAAATATAATAAAGAATTATATTCTTTTAAAGATTTAATTCCAACTTAACTTTCTCTTTAAGAAAAACTTTGACCTAACCATCTCCTATATAAAGAACCCATAGCCGCCTATTTCAACAAGTTTGGAGGGAGAGAGTTCGATTGAGAGAGAATTCAAGAGGGCTGATCGATTTATTCTTCTTCTTCTTTGCTTCCATTCGATTCATGTTTGGGGATTATTCTTTGTATATCTTTCGAAACTCGGCCATGAATTGATGTGAATTGGCTTGGGTTATTTTGGGTTTGTGGTTGTGAGAACGATTGGATTTTGTTTAAGTAATTGAGTTTGCACTTTTAATTCAAGGTTTGTTCATTCTTGGTTTTTATTCTTGTTTGCGAGTGAATTGGGAGAGGATCTCGTGAATCTATCTATTTATCTAATATCAGGAGAGTTAGATTCAAGAAACGAATGAGCATGGTCTTTATTCAATCAATTGATGGTGAAGACTAATCCGGCTTAGGAATAAGTTAAAGGATTTCAACGGCTAAAAGGAGCGCAAGATTGGTTGTTGTTCAACCTTGATTCACGCAGGGATGTATTATCAAGGCATGCACAATTAGCTAGAGTTTCGACTTAGGGATAAGAAGAAACCATTGAAGAACGCTCCGCTGAACCTTAAAGTTGTTGCCTAGTCGCCCAAACAGTTGCCCAGCCAGTTGCCCAGGCAACCGTTCTACTAGTTGCCAAGGCAACCCAACTGCGCAAGTTGCCACAGCAACTGAGTTGCCATTGTACTCTTTTACCGAGACGATACAATCGGCTATCACTCCTCAACTCACGATAACCTGGCCTACTCTCACTTATTTGATTTCATCTATTCTTTTAGTTTATTGCTCTTAGTTTACCTGTTAATTAGAACTCCTATTATCAATTGTGTTTTTATTTTCACAGTGCAGTAACTTAAGCAAAATGGCCCAAACCAATCCATGTGGAGACGATACTCGATACTCGTATCACTTTATTACTTGCGACGTGTATACTTGCACCGTTTGCGTAGCACTCAATACGCGCAACAAGTTTTTGGCACCGTTGCCGAAGATTGGCAATTGGTGTTAGTTGTTTTTGTTATTGCATTTTTTTCTTTTAGTTTTACTAACTTTTCTTTTTGTTTGTTTTATCAAAAAAAATTAGGTGCGCTACAAGTTAAGGGACATCAACATGTCAGGAAATAAAAGTCGATCTATTCGAGAGTTGATGTTGGAAGATATGAATCAATCCAATCAAGAGTTTCTTGCACCCTTCGATGATTACCTATATCAACCGAGAAAAGCATATACCGTGGTGCACTTGTTGTGGAGAACATCATGTGTTTGAAAATTGCTCTCACATTTTCGGTGCATATGACTACATGGAGAACCATAGATGGAACCAGCAGTCCTTTTCTGTTGCCGTGGCAACTGCTGAGGCAGTTACCGGGGCATCCTCTGTTGCGGTTGCCGTGGCAAGTAGTCGGTAGTGAATTTCCTTAGCATGGTGGTTGTAAGTCTTGTTGTGGAAAAGAAAAGAAAACAAAGAAAACCCGAAAACTAAAGATAATGAAGAAAAGTAAAATAAAATATCTCCTAAAAATTCCAAAAATAAATAAAGAAAAAAATGAAAATAAAATAAAGTTCCAAAATAAAAAAATTAAAAATTCTTAGAAATAGCATTTTTCATGCATCTTCTAATGTTACTGCATATCTGAGAAAACTTGAGGAGGGTCGTTTTCAATACTTCTTATAGTCCATCCGCACCCTCCATCGAGTGACAATATTGCCCCAAAAGAATTAGGCTAATGTGCTCGGAGCTACTCCCCTTTGTGTTACCATGGTAGATGTGCCTTTCTTCCGTGTTCTCTTGTAGTCCATGCATGCCCTCCACCTTGCTACTATTCCTGAAGGCACAAATATATTAATAGGAAAAATAATATCCATTCCCAACCACTCAATTACCTCATTCTTGTCGACTTCTATCATGGTTGGATGTAGCCTTTGTTGTCGTGGCAATTGCTGCTCAAGCCAATTGCCGCGGCAATCAGTCGCCAAAATTTGCTGTAAGTCAAGGAAAAAACCAATTTTCTGAAAAGCTTCACGAGTCCAAACACCGTTTTCTTTTGGCCTCTCAAACATCTTCATCAGTAGAGATTTCGATGGCTTCAAATCTACCAACATCGGTTCCTCAAGACATACCTGCAATGGACGAGGTGAGTTTTTAAAGAATTCGAAAGGTTCAACCATTACCTGCTCATATTCCATTGGCAAAGTATTATCATATTGTTGATCTTGCATGTGGTCATGCAATTGCCGTGGCAACTGTAGATGAGAGCAATCTACAAATTCCTGCTTCAACATCAACGTTGTAACCTTATGGGCACCAGGTTCCTCAGAATTTGCTGTAGTATTGTTGTTCTCAGCTTCATTGAGTGTTGTCGCGGCATTGCTCTGTTCAGGCTCCTCAATCATTGCCGGGGCAATTTGTTGCTTAAGCTCATCATGTGTTGGGCAGTTTCTCTCATTGGCATCCTTTTGACTTGGAGATTCTAGTTGTTCCCCACACATTAGGGACCTCTCTTTGCATTGCTCCTTATCCTCTTGCCTTGGGACGTCAGTATCCTCAGGAATGGATTGTTGGTGCATGTTATCCAAGACATATATGGATCTCCTCAATTGATATTCTGAATCCCCACGGTTGCATCCTCGCATCCATTTTCTTTGATAGCTCTCGAATCTCTTCAATTGATACGTCAAATCTAGCCAAGGAAGCTAGCAACGTTTCCTCAAAGGAATTAGAATGTTCTTGAAAAGAACTACATTGCCATGGCATATCTGTTGCCGTGACTCTAGGCTGCTGATAAGGACTACATTGCCAAGACATGTAACTCGCATATCTAATTCAAGTCTTTGACCATTTTATTAAACACAAATAAAGAGAACCAAGTATGTTTGTCGGCAATGGCTTGTTAAGAATAAGAGCTTATTAAAACATTATAATGTATTGTGTCAATTGATTTGAATAAGATTAACTGTAATGATCTTCTAATAAACATGGTCATTTCCAAAGTAATCCGTTCTCTTAGTAATCATATTCTGATAAATTAATCAATTTCGGTACTCTTCAGGTTCAAAATCTTCCGAAAATTGTCTCAACTTCTCTGGGAGAATTTGAACATATCCATAAACCATAACGTATGCCACATACCATTTAGAGAAGACAACTAAAAGTGAAATTTATGGTTTTGTTCACTAGTCATTACAAGAACCCCTAACAGACCATGCATAGCTCAAAAACAAAATGACAAGCCAACTGCACAAAGTGTTGGAAATTTATAATCGGAAACCGGGAAACAGCGCATTCTTGCTACCGATAAAAGATAAAAAAAATATGAATGAAGATGCATGCTTATTCGTTCTTCAGCCAAATGTTGCAATCAGGAAGGCTTTGTAAATGCTCATGAACTTGGCAACAAATGCTACAAAATTATCCAAAAAAACAGATGATGAATTTGATTAGCAAAAGCTGGAAACATTGAAAGAACATTGTCAATAAATATGTCAGAACCAATGGAAACATATCAATTTGAATATTTTAGCAGTTAATTTTATATCTGCCACACATTAACATCTTGATATCTCTAAGATATTGGTTCAGAATAGGCCCGAGTGATTTTTATGAAAACAACCAACTCACATAATTTCAAAGCTTAGACAACTATGTTACTCGGATGTGAGTACTATCAATGAAAGAATGCAGGTATTAGTTTCATAACCAAGATTAATCCATAACCACTAGCTCAAGACACTTTCAAAACTTTGTGGAGTCTTTCCATGACCACTTATCCGTCTGCATTAACATAAATCTGAATATCATTTTGAACCCACCCTCAGGTAACTAATCAACATCCACTGCGAAATTCATTCAAAAAATGGAGGAATGTGTCCTTCAATTCACAAACATTTCTAGCATTCCCAACAAGAACATGTCATTTCATCTTGAATATGAGCTGGCTCAATCTAACGAAAAGTTGAAAGTTTTGGTTACCTTCAATATGAAAAATGGCTTTCTGTCCGAGACGCATCCTATGCTCCTGTTAAATAAAAAGAAATCGTCAGACCGAATTATTAGTAAAGAAAAAATCCAGCTAGAGTCAAGTTCAGCAATACCGTTTACTGTAGGATTATCACTAATGCCACAATTAATTGAAAATTTCTACCAGTGGCCTCCACGCTTGCTCTTGATCGGCTATTGATTGGCATGGCATCTTCAAATTATCCAAGAAGAATCCATTTTACGCAAAGCTCCCTTTGCTCAAAGAATTCAATCATTTTTAATGTAATTAAATGATAGTACGATTTTAAACAATCTATGACCTTTTTCTTCCATCTTTTCATCTGGGGGTTTGCAAAATAAAGGGAAATCTACAAGTTTCTGAGAAGAATGGTTTCGTTTTAAGGCCAAAGAATAGAGGTGCGAATCACATGGTCAATTGCTAGTTGACTATTTTGATGAAACACCCAATAGTCAACCATAACTTAACCACAAGAAAACAGATATCTAATGTTGGTCAGAGAATGTTAACATGTACTGCCAGGAATAGCATAGACTATTGAACTTACATAATATGCAGCCCAATGGCACACCTCATGTTTTAGCTCTGCATCCAATTTCTTCAATAACTCATGAAGGAGCCTCTGAGACAGAAAGCAAGTAAACTTTAATTCGAGGAGGTATCAGAGAGCAACATGAAAATGGTCCGTATTTACCTTAAGGATCATCTGAGGAGGAATACAATTAATAAGCAATTCATACACCTTTCCTCGAACCTGAAACAACCTAAAGAATAAAGAAAAGGCTTTAATAAGAAATTCAAGAAGACATATACTCAAATAAATACCTTAAAATAAAGGACAGTTTGCATTTCAATTAACTTCTACTCATCCTACCCCGCACATCTTTCCTATAGGAAATTGCCAAAAGTAATCACATAACCAACTTGTTACCAAAATGAACTGAAAGAAATATTAACTATTGTGGCAATAATAAGATAGTGTAAGATACTGCAATGGGAACCTTTTAGGGCTTTGCTCTTTCAGTATATCAGTTGCTATTTCAGATATATATTCCTCCCAATCCATTGGCGGAATTGCTTGGTTGCTTGTGAAAGGATACCTATAATCATGAATACAATACAAAAAATAAAATAAAAAATAAAACATATTTAAGGAAGTTTCTTGCCGATATGCATGATGGCAGTATTAATAAATAAAAGATAACACCAAGCTTAACTGTTGAACACGGCAAGTCTCTAATGACAATATAGCTCTCCTTAAACTCCTGTTCGACTTTTCTGCAATGCGGGCTGCAAAACCAGATGGAAGTTGCAATCCTTCTTTCTTTCCAATGAACTTTAACACCTTAATGATCTGGCATAGAGTATTTTACAGAAATAAAGTTTAATTCACCAATAAGAAGACAGAAATAGAGAGAACAATGATTCTTCATGAAAATAAAATGCATATAAACATCATTAAGGACAGAGTTGAAGGAAAATTCCTTTTGGCAACAACCTCCTAAAAGGGTTTAAGGAAAAAGATTTGAAGGAACTTCCCCTGGAATTATCAATTCATCTTTTCACATATTAATAATAATAAAAGAAGGAGAAAAGCAAACTCTGCCAACCTCTTCTTCGGAAGGAACATTTACTCGAATATTCAGACAACGAGACCGAATTGCCTCAGTGACTTTTGAAGAACTATTACAGCACAAAATTAGACGGCAAGAAGCACTGTACTTCTCCATTGTTCTTCGAAGTGAATGCTGGGCTTCTCTTGAAAGCTTGTCAACTTCATTGAGAATCAGCACTGACTTTCATAAGATATCATGTCAGTAAAATAGTGCAATTATATGCAGTTACTCTAAATTTTAAAGAGAAACAGAAACCTATCAACTTGAAATAAGCATCAAGGGTAATAGACATAATAACCTAAAGGGCACAGACAATGAATGTTAATTCTGGAAACTAAATGTTAAAAAGAAATATACAATGACGTTTTATAGACATAAGTAACATTGAATTTTAAATGAGACAAGCTTCTAAAAGAGATTTATCAGGACGGAAAGTAAGTAAAAAGAGAATCACTTTTATATCCTTTTTTCCCTTTCGTGTCAATTGGTCTATTTTTAGCCATTTCCTTAATTATCTCTTGAACTATATATCTGTCCTGAAAGCCTGCATCACTTGGACTCAACTCCACATGGTTGGCACTTGACAATGCGGTCAACTCCAGATCAATGGTTCTACTCCCTGCCTGAAATAAAATGAAAAGTGGAGATTCTAGTTAAGAGCATATAGGGGAAAGAATACATTGATTCAACCAATAATGGTTCAAAAATGCTCGACAAATACACAAGTTCCATTGTTGCATACAAAGTTAATAATGGTAAATTAAAATTAAGTACAAAGGTCTCTTAAACATTGAGGATGAAAAAATAAAGCTTCCAAGATACCTTCATTAGATCAAGGACATGAAACATTCAATCTCAATACTCTTTTATGCAAGTCATCATTTGAAATTCTTATTCTTACAATGAAAGCTTTATTGAAAATTCCATCCATAATGTAGATCACATTTCATTTTCATTACATCAAGAAATTTCGATAACTTACATCAATTTTCCAATTCCTATTCTCCACTTTCACCTGCAACCAAACAAACAAAATGATCCGTCTAAGCACAATAATCAAATAAAATTAAGCAAATAGAAAACAACTCAATAAACTTCCTTACTTCATTGAAAAAAAAAAAGAAAACCCATATTAAACTCAAAAAGAAAAATGGAGATACAAACCCGATTTCCCTTTTTTTATTTCTCAAAATTAACAACATTTCCAGGCCCCCAGATTAAATGAATGAAGCAATAAAAATAATTAACACAGTACTTAATTATTTCCAGCATTTAAATTAAAAAAAAACATTATGAACCGAATCAAAGGGTGAAAGAAAAAAACGAAAAAACAAAGAGAAAAAAATATACCTTTTCAGCAGAAGGGCCGAGGATCTGTCTGAGAAGAGCCATAATTAGGGTTTTCTTGCCAGACCCAGATGGTCCATAGAAGAGTAAATGAGGGCAATCCTGCTCTGCAACCTGTTTAAACCAAAAAGATTTATAGAAACAAACCCATGAAAATTAAACAATGGAAATAAAAAAGGAACAAATAAAATTTAGGCATCCAAAAGTAAACAGAAATTTCAGTTTTGAAGTGAAGAGAAATGGGTACCAGTTTCTTGAGATTCAAAGCAATCTCCTCATGAACCATAACTCGGTCAAGGGTTTTGGGTCGGTATTTGTCAACCCACAACATCTTTCAAGAAATTTTTGGTTACTCTCGGTAATCTGAGTGATATGGTAACAAAGAACGAAGACAGGAAGTGGCGGGAAAGAGAGGAGAATGCGAGTGTGGAGGGTTTTATGCTAAATTAAAATATTTATTTTGATCATCCACATTTTAAATGATATAAAAATAATTAAATTTCAATTTTTGTTATAATATGGTCACTTTTAAGTGGTAAATTTAAGCCCTAAATTATAATTTAAATTTAAATTTAGTGTTTAACATACTTTTTAACTATATATTTTTAAAATTTAAAAAATCTAAAACCTTCCGTAATTATACAATATGTTTAATCCTTTAACAATTGGGTTGTTTTAAACTTTTAAATTTATAGTGCATTTGGGTTGTTTTCTCAATAAATCAAATAGTATTTCCAATGTAAGATTTTTTATTCAAGTAGAAGGAACGATGGAGGAGAGAGTTTTGGTTTAATATTATCATGGGTCGGAGAAGGTGGTTAAAGAAATATAGATAATAAGCAACCATGCTCGTTTTTGAAATTTTAGTGATTTTAGGGCGAACAAAAAGATTGGGCCCTTAATCAAGGATAAAAATTATAATGGCGGTCCTATTTTCGATTACGTTGCGTTTATTGCAATTGCGGACATAACAGACGCAATTGTGATCACTGCGAGTATCACGGTTGTGAATTTTTTTAATAATATATTATTGTGGACATAAAGGTTGCGGATATCACGGTTTCAAACGATGTTGTTACCGCTATATAATAGCCGTTGTTGCGATTGCAAACCGTTATTTAAATACATGTCCCTAATAACAAGTATTAGAAAAATTAAATTTTAAGAGTAGGTCCATAATAACAAGTATTGAAAAAAATGACCCCTAATAACAAATACTAAAAATAAATAAAATTTAAAAGTATGCTCATAATAGAAAATATTAAAAAATTAGACCTTTAATAAAATGTATTGAAAAACTAGACTTTAATAAAAAGTATTAGAAAAAATAAATAAATTTTAAGAGTATGTCTCCAATAACATAAAAATAGAAAAAACGATTGAGAAATTGAGATGCGAAGAACAAAAATAATGTAAAACATATTTTTAGGTGTATTTAAAATTTTTATTCTTATTAGAAATATATTATCATTAAAATCTTAATTATTACTCTATAACCCTATTAATACCTAGACTAATCAAATATCGACGGTTATTTTTGTTTAATTGTTTCATACGTCTTTGTGTTCAAAAAAATTATTTTAAATAGCTAAATTAATCCAATCATGATATGTGCTAGCTAATTTTAGCTTCAGATTTTTATCTTAAATATATATATATTATATTATAAAAAATATAACTTGATGGACGGTGGGCCCTTAAGAGTCCAAACATAATAGTAAGCCCTCTAAACTCGTCCAACTATTATATTGTCTGAATTCTTTTTTTCATCACTTGCAAGAAGTCACTTTTGAACATTACTTTTAATTTTTTTGGGCATGGCCCTTGGCAGGCGCTTTTATTGTTCTTGTCTAGGATCGGTCCTATAAGCACTAATAGTGTTGACGAAAAGAGATGTTAAAGTAATAAAAAAATTAAGAAGGTGAAAATGAATGAAACAAAAATTCAAGATTAAATTAATATTGAAATGTAGAGGTTAAATTAAAAATTAACCAAATTTTAGCATCTCATTGATCAAATTGTAACTAGTCAAAACATAAATCTTAAAAGTTGAGTGACTTAAATTAAAAGGAAGCCAAACAAAAACGACCTCGTTATAGTTCATCCAACTTTTAATTGGTCTTGTGAACCCTTGACTCAACCCAACATTTTATGATGCTCCATCAACCCGAATTTTAGAGTAAAAACTCGAATCCGAATTTGACCTGGCCCGACATAAATAAAATACATATTTTTATTTTTATTCGATAAAATAAGGAGTTTATTGAAAAAATACAAATTGATAGTGGTCATTATAATAATTGTTCCATTTTTATTAGACAAATAGGGAGATAATTTTAAAAAATATGTAAAAAGAGGGCATTATAGCAATTATACCTAAATATTTAGAATAAGATTAAACTATTATTTTGGATAACCAAAAAAATCGACTTACACTCAAAATTTTCTTTAAAAAACCCGATTTTATAAGGTCGGGTCGAAACCCGTCAGGTCTTGGTCAAATTACCATCCCTAAGTATATTGCTTGCCTCGAGTAATTATGTAGATCATCTCCAAAATTACTACAATTTACAATTAAATAAAGGAAAAACTACATATTTAGTATCCAACTATACTCGTGTTAATATTTTGGTACTCCAACTATTATTTTTGGCAAAATGATACTTAATGTTACGTTTTTGTTCTGTTTTGATACCCCGGTCGTTAAAAACTAACTGAGATGATGAAGTGGATTGGTACGATCACAGTTTTAGTCCAAAACACTTATATATGATCAAATTAGTCCAAAATCATCAATTTAAAACATCTCTTAATTTTGGGTTACGTTCGACTCAAAGAAGAAAAATAAGGAATCTAAAATTTAAAATAATGTTTTGATAAATTTTAGACTAAATTGATAAATTGCATAAGTTTTTGGACTAAAATTGTTATTAACCCAAGCCACAACACTATTTTCGTTAGTTTTTAATAGCCGGGTATCAGAACAGAACAAAAACATAACGTTAGATACTATTTTGTCAAAAATAATAATTGGAGTCCCAAAACAGAACGCGGGGATAGTTGAGATACTAAATATGTAGTTTTCCCCTAAATAAATTTGTGAAATATTGGTCAAACGAAAACCAGCCATTTGATGTGAGCTGTTGTGAAAGCTCAGTCTATTTACCTTTCCTCTAATCTTTAATCTTTTATCTATTGAGTGAGACCAAATAGTTTCTCTTTACTTGAACTAGTGAATGAAAATTAATCTTTTTAAATGATATACCCACCTAATCCAGCTACTTCAAGCCTTGGATGTATTCAACACCTAAAAAAGAAGTTTTAGAAAAAGTACAATTCTGGGTTCATGCATAGAAAAGTCACTCAATCTGGGTTATGTTATAGCTTTAATTTTCTTGAAGTACCTTTGTATCGGATACATATTCGGATATGATTACATGGATATATGCATGCATCCAGTAGGTACAAAGTTAGAGGGCTTGAATGAGCCTTAAAGACATGGAGGTGAAGTAGATAAGGAAAAGTCCTCCTCCAAGGACCCCATCTAGCTTCATGTCTCTCTTTGGTAGGACCAAAAGTGCCCAAAGCAAGGCAGCAACAAGTAAGCCCAGTGTTTCAAGGAGATAAGGGTCTTTAGGGATCTGAACAGGTGAAGGGTACCCATGCCAGGCTGAGCCTATCAACGACATGCCTAAACCGAAGAGAGTGTTGAAGATCGGACCGGCGTAGCAACCCGATATAGCCATTTGAGCCCCTTCCGGACCACCATTCAATACCATGGACATGTTGGTGACTAGGTCTCCAAGTGAGTTGCCCCAAGCAAGGACTGTTAACCCAAGGATTGATTGACTGATGCCAAGTATGTAGCCAAGTGAAATTAACAGGGCAACCAATTCTTGAGCAATGATGTAACTCCAAACCACACTCATCGTGAACCCTCCGGCTAGCCACGGGAACAGGCAGGTCTTCGGTGGGCTAGATTTTTCGGTTTTCAAATATGCAAGAACCCCGAAGCTGGTACCGACCAGGACACCAATTCCATAGACCACCAGGCCGGTTTTGAAGGTTAGATTGTCGTCTTGAAGGTCCCAAAGTACGGATAAGAGAATCGGAGCTAATGTCACTGAAACAACTGCAACCGGTTTAGACCATCTTTCTTCACAAGCAATTGGGATTGTCAATCTCCTAGGCAAATAAAGGGGCATCTCGAGGATCCGAAGTAACACACTACATGTATCAGATATTCTTAAACATAAGCAACATGTCTTGAATCCGTCTCCTTTCTCATCTCCCAGGTCCTCTTCCTCTAACCGATCGATCTCCACTTTCTCGATTTTGTTAAAAATCGGTATGTTCAAACCGCTACCATAGCTCAAATCGGAATCCATGTTGTCCATTCCATCCGAATTCCAAACCGTATACACGATGTAAACAAGGATAACATAAACAATATACATTGAAGAAAAGGCCATTGCTCCCCAAAGACTGATTTCTCCAATACTCAATATCAAAAATAAGGATGCAAGAACCAAGAGGAGGTAGCAAACGTCTCTTACAAAAGCCGGCTTATTAACGGGAACTCGTTTCCGGTGCACAAACGTCCCTATCGTCCCGACCACGACACAGGTCACAAAGAAAACACCACCCAGAACTGTGTTTAACCCAATGTCCTGTGTTCCACTGTCCATGAACGAGACTATGCTAGAAAAGACATCAGGGGCACCATTGCCAAGAGACAAGAGAGTAACACCAGCAAGTGTAGGGGACAATTTTAAAAGACTCGACAAGCTTTCAAGAGAATAACAAAAGTATTCAGATGCAGTGTTTCCCAGAAGATAAAACAAGACAACAAGCCAAACAATTAAAACGACATGACCAAACAAGGGAAATCTTCCAAAACTGCAGTAAAACAGATGGAGATAATCAATATAGCCTTGATAAACACATGGGTTACTGGACTTAAGATAAGAACACTTGGCTTTATAATCATCTAAATTCTCCAGGACCTTACAATCTTGCTGGCTATTGTCGAATTCAGAACCATAGCTGGTTAAAACAACAACATCCGAGGAACTGAAACATGTCACCAAAAAAACACAAGCCGCCAAGAGAAATGAAATGTTCAAGAAAATGACTATGAACCTCTTGTTTTGGTATTTGAAAACGCAAGTACCCATACCAGAAACTCAAACCAAAAGCACCAAAAAAAAGAACAGAGAAAAAGATTGAACTAAACCATGATTATGGAACCCAACATAAGAACAAAAACTGACCTTTGCATGAAATGATTTCTGGGTTTCCTGCTTCTGCAAAAGTAAAACTTTTGTTTATCTATATAGGATTTGGATGTGACTGGGTTAAGGAAAGTAATGAAAAAGATTCCATAACTAAAAGCCCAGTTTGTGTTCAAAGTTGTACCTATACATGCAAAGGAAACTTAAAATTTGATACCGAAGTAAGGCAAGATCATGCACCGGAGACAAGTGGCACTCGGTTGGTGTCTCTAGTGCATAAATTGCTGGAGTTTCAAGACTTTGTGAAAGAAGAAAAAATGAATACGTAATACTGTTTTTCTATCGTTTTGTCGCCGGTCGGTATGGATTCTATATTTTTTTTATAAAGGATTGAAAAGGACAATTTTTAATTTTTGTTTATTCAAATAAATATTAACTTGATTACTAGATTTGGGTTAATGACAACAGAACGTGGGAAAAAAAGCTAGAGTGTGAAACGTGGGACCGAATTTCAAAACGGGTAAACTATTTAGATAATCACTTGATTATAACGCGTTTTTAATTACATCCTTTAACTATCGAAAGTTTTTAATTACATCCTTTAATTTGATGCTGAAGATGCTGGAAGAAGATTGTGATTCGTGGAGCTAGATATTGCGGAAGACTAGTTTGATGTCTGAGTTGTTGTGTTTGGTGATGAAAGAAGAGGCATGGTAAACTTTTGGCTGTGAAACTGAAAGTTGAGGGATGGAGGGGTAATGAAAATGAGTTTATAAGGACTAAATTCTAAAATATTAAAATGTTGAGAGGTAATTTTCTATAATTACTACCAAATTTAAATGAAGTATAAATATTGAAAATTAAATTTATTACTATGTCAATTTATATAAATTTAATTGTTGAATAATCATTATAGTTTTTTTAATACGCCAGTATGACTATATTGTGATATTTATTTATATTTTTTTAACTCGGTTTTTTAAGATAAATATTATGTATTTTCTACCATAACTACTTGTTAATTCATACTCATTATTAGTTAAAATATATAATTTGATGGTACAAACAAAATCGATTCAGTTTATAAAAAATTGTTATACAATATTGAATCACTGCAAAATTTTCATTAAATTATTAATAAAATAGTTAATTCGAGTTTAACAAATTATACCATCCAAAAATTAATTATAATAATTTTTTTTCTTCAAAATAAAATACTTATCCAATCGGTAAATCCATTTGTTCAGTAAAGTCCAATAATTTTAAATTATTTTCGTGAATACTAATTTCAATTGTATGATTCTTGCAAGCTTTAAATTGATTCATCCGACATTGACTTTTTTTTCTTTTTTTACACCTAACATTGATCTTCATGACTAAGTATTATCTTTTAATATTTTTTTAAAGATCAGATATGAAGTTAGTATTATCAACAAATATAAGATATAATGACAAGACATATTATATTTTCAAAGAAAATTTTATGAGAAAGTATTTCATGCGCTAATGGTGGAAACAAAAAATTTCTATAAACGCCTTAGTTTTAGGTTTTATAGATTCAGTTTATGATTTATGGGTTTAGAATTTAGAGATTGTGTTTATATTCTAGGATTTATTGTTAGAATTTAAGCTTTAGATGTTATGGTTTAAGTTTTAGGGTTATTATGTTAGGGATTTAGGTTTTAACCCATAAATCATAAATTTTAACCATAATCTCTAAATTCTAAAGCCAATAAACTTAAATCCATTAAACTCTTAAACTAAGACAATTATAGAAACTTTTTGTTTTCACCATCAACACATAATATAATTACCCATTTTATATTCGCACCTTAAAAATAATATTATTAGAGAAAATAATCGTAAATACTAGATATAAATCATAAAATAAACCTAAATTATATATAAAAAAACCGAAGTTGATAAAAACATATAAAGTTATGAGAAACAAGCAAAAGGAACATTAACCGCGAGATTTCTTTTTTATTAGAGTAGATATTTGATGGGGAAATTGCACCAATATTGTATGAGAATTTTTTTTAGAAAAATGGTATTTTTGTTTTTATTTTTAAATTTATAGCATTTGCTACAATAAAAGTAAAGTCAGTCGGAATACAATCCGACTCTACTGTGCATCTTTTTTTTTAATTAAAATATATTGAAGATTTTAGGCCTACAATCAGACTTGAGTGTAAACACTGTTTAAAGATGGTGTGTTCCTTTCGACTTCATTTTTACCGTAAAAAGTGCAATATTTATGAAAAAATAAAAAAAATAAAACCATAAAACAAACCTAAATTATATAAAAAATATCCGAAGTTGATAAAAATATATAAAGTTATGAGAAACAAGTAAAAGGAACATTAACCACGAGATTTCTTTTTTATTAGAGTAGATATTTGATGGGGAAATTGTACCAATATTGTACGGGATTTTTTTTTCAAATATGGGATTTATTTTTATTTTTAAATCTATAACATTTGCTACAATAAAAGTAAAGTCGGTGGGAATACAATTCGACTTTACTGTGCATCATTTTTTTAATTAAAATATGTTGAAGATGGTCAGCCTACAATTCGATTTCAGTGTAAAATATTATTTAAAAACGGTGTGTGTTCCCTTCGACTTCATTTTTACCGAAGAAAATAGAATATTTATGAAAAAAGCAAGGACCGCATTTATAAAAATAAAAAACAAGTATCATATTTGTATAAAGTTTGCGATATTTAGTTGTCAATTTCAACGCGTTATACAGTTTAATTCAGATTATAATTTTTTAAATTTAATTTAAATTAATTAAATTTATTCAATACAAGATAAAAATTAAATTATTTAAATCCATTCGATTAAACTGTATTAAACATATTTCACAAAACTCGACTTTAAATTCAAGTGTTTTAATATAATATTAAAATATCAATATTTAATTAATGTAAATTACACATCGATTAAGTCGATTATTTCAGATTAAATACTAATAATTTATAAAATGTAAAAGGGATATTTACACTCGTGTACTAGAATGTCATACAAAGAGAAACAAGGGTGAGTCTAACGTACAACAAGTCTAGAGTACGGTCAAAAGATGATAAATTTCGAAATCTATCAAAAAACTTAAAATGTTAGACTTTTTTAATAATAATTTAAGTTTTTTTGGTGTTTTTTAACAAGTATTAATACTTATTTTTGTAAGTATCTATATTTTTAAAAAAAATTAAAATGTTATAAAAAATTAAGTATCGATATGTATCAAAAAACACAAAAATTTTAACCTAAAATATTATTAAAAAATATAATATTTTAAATTTTAAAATTTTTCGTTTTTTAACTGTAAATTAAATTTATTCTCAGAGAAACAAGGACGACCGCCAGCTTGTTTTATGAAAGAGAGTGTGGAAGAAGGCAGTAGTCATTACTACAGATCAAACGTGTAGGTTGACAGGTGGGGTTCGGTCATAAACATTGAAGATTCTAAAGTATATCCCTGTGCCTACCTTAGGTATAAATTACTATAAATAGATAAAACTATAATGAGTAAAATTCTACTCTGTTAAAAAATAATTTTTTAATTTAACTCAATTTAATATAAATCATAATTTTATAAACTCAAATAGGTTCAAAAAGTTTAAAATAAAATTTGAGTTATAAATTTTAATTTTGAATAACTCGAAAATTTTTAATAATTAATAAATTAATTTTTAAGTTAGAGTCTACCTCAATTTTGTATGATATAAGTATATCGCACATAAAAAAATATGAAGATACACACACGAGTATATATATATATATATATATATCATGTATGCCGGGGCGGTACTCAGTGAAGACTAGTGGGGCAACGACCCACGAAAACTTAAAAAAATAAATTTTTTTAAGTTGGGGTAATGGTAAAATTATATAGTTTGGTCCCTTAAAAATATATAATTTATATTCTTGATCCTCTTAAATTAGAAAAATTTAAATGGCCCCTCAATAAATAACGTTGAGTTCTGTTACTCCATGTATAGTTATAGAAAGTCGTTTAAATTAAAACAAACTACTACTGCAACATTATAACTATCTACAATTAAATTTAAACAACTTGACTTAATTTTTTAAAATAAAATTTAAATTATAAAATATAATTCGTAAACCCAACTAACCCAAAATTGTTTGTCTCACCTATCTAACGTTCACGGTTCACCCCTAAAAGCTTTTATATTTATGACGTGGGAAAACTTCGGGATTCAATTTCAATCAATTAATAAACCAAATATATCCACTTTCAGTAGTTTAGACGAAAATTTTATTATTTTTTTAAAACTTTGAATTCTATTTGAGTACAAATATTGTGCGAGCTCTACTATTTTAATTTTGGTACAATGTAAACAAAAATTGTCTCTAATGTTTTATTTTAGGCTAAAATGGCTTGTATTTTTTGAAATAATTTAATTATTAATATTTTATTTTAGGTCAAAATGGCTTATATGCGAATTAAAACTGGTAGTCAACTAGTGGTAGACAACTTAAAATGACTTGACAAAATGACACATCAACATAATTTTTTTTTATATGATTTTATAAAAGTATTTTAATTCACGTGACATACTTTCAGGTTAATATCTTTGTTTATATGACATTGTTATGTTAACGTGCATCGTTATGTAGGTTTATCATGTCATTACTGTTAGTTGACTAATAGTTTTTATCTACAAAATGACCATTTTAACACAAAATAAAACGTTTATGGGTTAAATTGCTCCGGGAAAAAGGAATAGGGGTCAAAGTGACTATTTAGCCAAACGCCAGTGTAACACTCACTTCCCGTATTCGTACACCGAACACAAGTCAGAAATGTCACAGTAAATTAATTTTTTTTACCTTAAGAACCAGGGCTGTTTCAAAATTTTAATTATCTTATGGATAACAATAACATTAAAACTAAGTTCTAACATAAAAACGCAAAAGTTATACATATCACATACTATTCATTATACATAAACGAAATTATTACAAGGCATGCCGGTTTTATCTTTTAACAAATTAAACAGTTTATTTCGTACATGCCACTTATAAAATCAAGATGTCATAAGTACTGAAAATAACCTGTAAACTTTATGTCTTCACAAAAGATTTGATGCAACAGGTCCTTTCAATCCTACTCCAGTTTACCTACGCGTATTACAGAAATACACGTTAAGTATAACTTAGTGAGACATAAATAAGTAATATATATAGAATCTTTATAATGAATGATACTTTCCAAAAAAAACTGATGTTTATAAATAATAATAAAAAATACATACTTCGTAATACCAGAATATAGCCCAAGGTAAATATTAAGTACTTTAAAAGTACTATTCTTTATTGCTTGTAGACACAATAAAGTGCCTATAACATATATGACATTTTAAAGTACCGATAACTTTATGATACACATTGAAGTGACAATAACCTTATAATACTCTTCAAGTGTCATTAACTCGTAGAATGCCTTATATGGTTGATGGTGCTTTTAAACCAACTAACCAACTTATACGGTTGATGGTGCCTTTAAACCACCTAATCCATAATCGAATAATATATTTTTACGTTACCAAGGGCAACCTTAAAAACTTTTCCTGCAATTAAGGGCAAATAACACAATATCCATACATACACAACGTAAAACATTTTATATTGGAGCAATTCATACCCCAATATGCTTTATAATATTCATGGTATACTGCCATAATCTGTAAATCATTAAAATAAATTATCATGCTAAAAACAAATATGCACTCACCTTTGTCTTGCAATGCCCCTTTTTACTATTCGATTAGTCTCGAACTTTTTCTTTTCCCGGTCTATTAGTACGACCTTGATCTTTATCGGTATCCAGATGAAAATAACATATATCATTTCAAATCATATGTTATAACATACTCAATCTATATAAAATAATGGAAAGTAAATGAATAACTATCCATTATTTACAAAAATTGATCCGATAAAATTTCCATATTTGAACCAATATTTCTTAAATTATTCTTTAAATTTATAACTTTTCCCAAAATTTACATTTTAGTCCCTAAGGACACTTTTAAACCTCCAAACATCATTTTCCAAAATTCACAAAATGGTCCAAAAGTTGGAATAAACTTCAAAATCAACCTCCAAATCATTTAACTTTATTTTTCAACCCAATATTCTTCAAAAAAAAGTTCAACAATCAAATCCCTAAACTTTCCAAAAATTACAATTTGGTCCCTAATGCCAAATAATTGGGGATTTTCATTCCAAACCACTTATATCATCATATTTAACCATCCTTCCTTCATTAACACCTTAAAATTCTAAACTTGGCCCAAAACCTAATTTTTAAAATTCAAGAACATAGGTATTTCTTCATCCTAACATCAAAATCATACTAATCTAACACCATTCTCATCATTTCCAACATCAAACAAATTTTTGCCATAATTTCCCTTAATTTTTCCATGGTAGCCGAATAGTCACTACTAGGTTTTCCATGGAACTTTCAACATTTAAACAATAGAAACAACACCACAAGCATGTTTCCAACATGAAAAACCATTAAAACTCAAAATTCCATCATGCTCTTCATCAACCCTAATTACCAAACTCAACCTTAGAGACATGGAGACTAAGTAAAAATTATACCAAAAGATAGAAAATTTCATGGAGATTATTTTCTTGTTTCATGTCTCTAGCTCAAATCTAACTCAAGAAGTTTAAAAATTGAATCAAAATTTCCCCCCTTACCTAGATGAAGCTTGCGGCAGCTTGGAGGAAAGATGAAGATGATTTTTGCCAAATTTTGATCTTTAATTATGCCAAATCGCATAATATTCACACAATTTAATTAATATAAACTCTTGATAGTCAAAAGACTATTAAAGCCTTGAATTATGACCAGCCACATCTCTACACCTATTTATTCTTATAAAAAATAATCAATTACTTTAATAAAATAAGGGTGAAAGGTCTCTTTTATCCTCCAACTAATTCTTTATTTACAAGTTTGCTATTCTAGTAAATATCCAACCATTCTAGTTAAAATCCAACCAAGTCTAATTGAAATTCAACCAAACCATAATAGAATATTCCAAAACTTTTCCATAGCATTTTGGATCAATCTCTAGAATTGATTCGATCTGATTTCCCTATATTTATAAATTTTTTATACAGCGATTTATCCTTTACCGAACTATCGAATTTATTCCAAAATTCCATATTTCATATTCGAGAAATAAACTGTTTTATTTCATAAAAACTTCATTTCCAAAAACTTGGACTGAATTTTTCTAAATCAGTCTATTATTCCGATAATTATGAATATCTCCATAAATTAAAATTCTCTTAAAATTCCTTTACGATAATCCATACGAATATTCTTTACTCTTGCTAAGTCCAAAATACTGATCATACACACTTTTATGGAACCTTCCCATAGGTTACCCATCATAAATTTCCATGACCTGAGCACGCTTAATAATTCTATTCGACCCAATTTCAATACCTTTTTCTGGTTCTTAATTCTAAAAACCGACATCAAGATACTTAATTCGATCTGATTCACACTTATGCTGAATAAAATAACTTATTGGAAAAATTACTATGTTGGTCCTTGAACTTTTCCCATCTTTTCACTTTGGCCACCAGACTTTAAAATTTTACGTTTTAGTCACTGAACTAAAATCACTAAATTCTAATTCATTGCATTTTAGTCGCTAAGCTAATATTAGGGTATAACAGCTAGGGTCATTTTTTTGACTTTATGCTTTTAATTTTTATATTGAATCGTACTTAATATTTAAAATTAAAATCGGTTCACTTCTAACTGACTTTTTTTGGTAAAGTAAATGTTCGTTTTATGGTTTTTGTTTGAGATTCGTAATTTTCTCTTCCAATGATGTCCTTTCCAAGGTTTGGATCTGAATTCTCTACTTAAGAGAGCAATTTGTACTTTCGTTGCCCACAATACTTATTGGTAGTTTTAAGTAAACTTTAAGTCTCCGATATCACTTTAAGTTTTAAGTTTAACTTAATTAGGAGCAAGCACATTTGGTCGGTTAGCCGAACTGCTCATCTTTGTCCCCTCATTTCATTTAAGTCATGTGTTCTAGACTCATCAAAAGCATCCATTCATTCCTCTAGAGTCTTCCTCTTCCCTCCCCTATACTCTTCCTCTTCTCCTTCAGGTATGATTAAAATTAAAGTTAGGCTTTGAAAAAAAATTAACTTAACTAGATTACAAACTAAAAATAAATATTAAAAAGAAATTTGTACTCTTCAAATTTCATAATATAGCAAATACATAAATATCCCAAACACTTATTATTATTATTATTATTATTATTATTATTATTATTATTATTATTATTATTATTATTATTATCTTAAAGCCGTGAAAGTTGAAATCTTGAAACCCAGGCATCAACCGAGGAGGGCATTATGTGACTAGTTGCTTCTATAATTCAAAACCACTTGAACCATATATATCTATATTTGTGTGGCAATCAAGCATCCAATGGTTTTTAAAAAATCCATTTAAAAAACAATAACAGAATTACTGACGACGATGAAAGATTCTGAAAACTAGATTCTTTTTAAGTTTTTTTTTTTTAAAAAAGGTATCATTTCATAAATAAAGAAAATTATACATAACAGCATTATAGAGTCTCGTTAAAAAAAATTTATAAACCTAAATGTAAGAGAAAAGTAACCTGATAATACGTATAACACTTAGACAACAAACAACAGGAAACAACCAAAACTTAAAGTCTCTTAGTTATATAACATATACTGAATTGATTGATCGATCCGATTTATTTTTTTGGCAATGTAAAGTCTCTTAGTGATTAAGAAAGCAATATTAATAATTAAGGAGGATAGTCGTCCAATTGAAGTAAAGCAACATTAATAATTAAGGAGGATATAGTCGTCCAATTGAAGTTTTCTTTAAATTATTCCCAATCTTAATTAAAAAAAGCGCGCCTAGATGCGCCTAAAGCATAAACGAAGTGAGGCGACGTCGAAAGCACTTTCACTAGCAAAGGCGAGGCGGAGGACGAGAGGAGCTGCTGGGAACTGCGAGGCGGGCGCTTTTTGCAGAGGCACAAGGCGCTGCACTTCAGGCGCCTTCTGACACACCAAATTCTGCCAAATCCACGGTAAAGTACAAGACGACTGTTGTGATTGGGCTTTGGGTCAGAAAAGGAAATAAAAAAATAAAAGAAAGTTATAGGATTTATGAATGATGAACTTGGAGAAGAAGAGAACGGCGGCAGCAATGGATTGTGAGTTTAGGCTGTTGCTAGGGTTTGAAAATATTAGTGTTTACATTTGAAATTTTTATTAAACTAAATATAAAATGGGTTGATCTTAAGCCCATTACATTTAGCCTAAAAATAGCGGCCCAAACTAAAAAATAAATCCAACTAACTCTAAAAATGGGTGGTCATCAACCCCTTTCATTGTTTTGTATTATTAATTTTGTCACTTAATCAACCTAGACCAAAAATTTTAATTATAATATTATTTTTTTGTAAATTAATAAAATAAAATAAAATTTATTTCTAAATATTTATTAATTTAAATAAAATACTAAAATTACATATTCAAATAATATAAATTTACCAATATTTTAATATTTTATTTTCAATTAACTTTGAAATTTACATCTAATTGAAATATTTTGATCTTTTAGTATTTATAGTGCAATTATCATGCTTTTAAGTACAAAATATGTTATAAGGTTGATTTATAAATTTTTAGCACAAAGAATGCGCCTCACCTACAAAAGACAAGCGCTTTCGCCTAACGCCTGGCGCTTCGACCCCAAGGACTTTTTGCGCTTCGGAGCGCCTGACACCCTTTAAAACTAAGTTCCCAATCATAATATTGGATGGGAAGCTTGCCAAAAATATATGCATATAATAAGGATGATTTTCCTAAAAAAAATATCTATCAAGGATGATTGAATGAATTAGATTTGGTAATTCATATGCGTATTATATTGTGTGTTTTCTCTTTTTTTTCATGATAATTATTCAAGAGCGGAATTATAATTAAACATTGGGTAGCAAAAGTCATATTTGACTATAATTTAAACTAAAAATCTGAAATATCATTATACTAAAATTTTTAAAATAAACAATAATTCCTTCAAATCAATACATGGCTTCGTTCATACAAATTTTTTAAATAGTTTAAAGGTGGTTATAAAGTAGTATCTGTTCATACATATTCTTAACTATTTGATAATACACAAATCTCATAGACACAAAGATTAAACTCAATTTTTAAGATGTATTTTTCTTCTGAAATCATTTATTGAGTTCGCTTCGTCATGCAATTACCTAATCATGGATAAAACATAAATTATGAAAGCGTCTGAATAACAAAATGGATTAAACCAAACGTGTTCTGTTTGTGTATGTAAGAAAAAAACAACTGATTTGTCGTGTGTTAATTGAGTTTTCCAGTTGGACTACATGCTCCACAAGAGTCCACTTCGCGTCTATAATTAGAGTGACAATGTGGAATAGTCCAAATTCTATAAACGAAGTCATGTATTGACAGGGATTTCTATCTCTTCTAAAACTTTTTGGTATAAGATAATTTTTTATATTTTTAATTTAAATATTAATTAAATAGAATTTTGTTTCTCTTAATTTTTAGATTCGAATGTTTAATAAACTTATATTAATATTTGATCATAATTTTATCTCTGAAGAGGGGGATAATGAAAAGTTTGGTTTTCCCATCATGTAAAAAGGTTAATAAATTGGCTAATTCACGGTCTAGTTTACACTCAATATTAATCAATTCGTGTTTGATTTTGTTTTTTTATTTAATACCTAATTTGATAAATGCTATACATTTAGTTTATGATTAACATTTTTTAATGTGTTACCCTTATATTTTTGTTTAATTTAATATCCTAAATAAAATCTCATACGAAGAAGATTCTGCCAATTTTTAAACGAAATTTTAGACTACTTAAACAAGAGTTTTGGACATATGCGAGATGAGCGACCGTACATGACCCTCAATAAAAGATGGGGTCTAAATGAGTTGAATTAAATGTTTATAAGGAAGAAAAATATTTTGGTTTAATAAAATAAAAGAAAAAAAATAACTTTAAAGAGGGTCCGTAATATATTTCTTACTAAGATAAAAATATTTTTTAAACAAATCTTATATATCTTTGAGATTATAAATTAAAGTTTTTCATTTTAATAAACTACATATAACCCCATAATTTTTTGAATCGCGGATGACTTAAACCAGTTTTAAACATTTTGTAAATGATTGATAATTTATTTAAAGGCATAAACAAACATAATTTGTCCGACCATTCAATAACGGACATTAAGATTTTGTACTAAACTAGAAAACTGAATGCTGACTGCTACCTACCCATTTGGCACAAGAAATCCAGCCGACAGCAGCTTATATGCATTTTAGTGTTTGTTTTGGTTTAATATAAAAATGGTTGTCCAAATTATATATTTTTTAATTTTAGGTTTTTAAAGATTTTTTTGGTAAAAATAGATGTTTAATATTTTATTTCGTTAATTTTAGGTGTCTGGCTGTTAACGGTTATTTTAAAAAAATTGTTATCCAATCAAAATATGACCGTGGCTTTGATTTTAATTTCTTGTTTATTTCTTTTGACTTGATTTAAAAACCTTAAATTTCTCAAAATTTACAAAATAACCCAAAATCCCTAAACTCCAAATTTGGCCAGTATCGTCACCGTTCATCACACTGTCGGTGACGGAATGAAGCCTCATTCTTTTGCTGTAAGACCCACACGTTGTTCGTCTTCTGGCCGGTCGTCGTTCGCCACTCATTGTTTCTTTTTATCTTTTCGTGAGTTCGACATTTTCTTGACGTCAGGCTCGTCATTTGTCGACTTCTGACGACGAGAGGGTGGGGTAAATGGTTGTGGGGTTCTATGACGAAAGTGGCGGGCACGCCATCGACAATCAGCGGCGACAATGATTAGAATCGAGATTTGGGACTTAAGACTTTGATGTATTAGGGATTTGGGGACTATTTTTATAAAATTTTGAAAAATTCAATATTTTTGAAATTTTTGATTTTTTAAAAAAATAAAAAATGCCAAGTGTGATGTCTTGATTGGTTAAATGTTTTTTTAAACCGACGTCAACGACCATACACCTACAATTAAAGGAATGAAACATTAGACACTTACTTTTGCCAACAAACTTTAAACACCTAAATTTAAAAAGAAACATAATTTGGATACTTATTCAAATAGGCCATGTTTGGTAAATAGCGATTTTGATCTAAAATTAGTGGTTTGAGCTAATATTAGATGTTTGACCGGAAAATTCTGCTAATTTGGATGTTTGGTGAATGGCGGAATGGAATAGCGGATTGAGGTAAAACCTATAATTTTGAAAAAGCTGTTAATATGAGCTTTTTAAAATTAGAGGTTTAACATAAGAGTTATAAAGACCATTTTACCTTTAACAATTATAAAAAATATCAAAATAACTTAAATTTAATCTTTTTTATTTTAATTCTTCACCCTTATTATTTTTTTATTCTCACACATTTATATTTATATTTAATAATTAATTAAATTAAGAATAATTATATAAATAAAAAATAATAATATATAGATCTTTCAAATATGCTTAGTAAAAGGCCCTGTTTGGCAATTAGCTGATAGAGGATTACATTAGCTGATAGCAGATAGTTGATTGCATTAGTTGATTTGACTAGTGATTTGTATTAGCTGATTGTATAAAAGTGTTTGGTAAAATTAACTGATAGCTATTTGATTATTTAAACCAGCAAAATAACATATAAGGAAATAATTATATTCGATACTTGTTTGACTAGTTTATTAGTTATCAATATTTTTTACTATCAAATAATATTAATTAGATTATGAACAATATTTTTAATATAACATTATTAGGCATATTTGAAGGATCTATATATTAGTTTATTATTTATATAATTATTTTTAATACAGTTTAATTAATTATTAAATTTAAATACAAATATAAATGTATGAAAAATACAATTAAAAGATATTAGTTTACAAATGTCACAATGTAAATAAGTGAGAGTGAAAATTTAAAATAGAAAATGTTAAATTTAGATTATTTGGAGATTTTTTAATAATTTTTATGGGTAAAAGAGTATTTATAACTCTAATGTTAAAACTTCTAATTTCAAAAAGCTCATATCAGCAGCTTTTCAAAATTAGAGGTTTTACCCCAAACCGCTATTCTAATATGCTATTCACCAAACATCTATATTAGCAGATTTGACCGGTCAAACCTCTAATTTTAACTCAAACCTTTAATTTTAGCTCAAACCGTTGTTTAATAAACAAGGCCAAAATATTGATAACTAATAAAGTATTAAAATAAGTATCAAGTATAACTAAGTCCTTATATGTCATTTTGCTTATTTAAATAATGAAACAACTATCATCTATCAGTTAATTTTATCAAACACTTTTATACAATCAGATAGTCAAATCGGCTTATGCAATCAGCTTTCAGCTAATGTAATCCGTAATATGCTATTAGCTATCCGCTAATTATGAAACAAGACCATATTAAGCCTTTTAAATTTAATCAATACAAAATAAATCATGGTCCTGTTTGGCAATTAGCGGATAACTAATAGCTGATAGCAGATTACATTAGCTGATTGCTGATTGCATTAGTTGATTTGATTAGCAGATTATATAAAAGTGTTTGGTAAAATTAACTGATAGCTAATAGTTGTTTGATTATTTAAACAAGCAAAATGACATTTAAGAGCATGATTATATTTGATACCTGTTTAATTAATTTGATTATGAAAAATATTTTTTTTAATATAATATTACTAAGCATATTTGAAGGATCTATATATTAATTTATTATTTATATAAAATTTTAATATAACTTAAATAATTATTAAATTTAAATACAAATATAAGTGTATGAGAATAAAAAGAAAAAATAAAAAATATTAATTTACAAATGTCACTATGTAAATACGTGAGTGTGAATAATTAAAATAGAAAAAGTTAAAATTTGTGTTATTTGTAGATTTTTTATAATTATTAAGGGTAAAATAGTCTTTATAACTCTTATATCAAAACTTCTAACTTTAAAAAGTTCCTATTAACAGCTTTTTAAAAAATAGAAGTTTCACCCCAATCTACTATTCTAATTTGTTATTCATCAAATATCTAAATTAGCGGATTTGACTAGTTAAACCTCTAATATTAACTTAAACCTTTAATTTAACTTAAATCGTTATTTACGACCAACTAAGTTTCTAATTATAATTTTAGTTAATAATACTAACCCGATATCCTGCCCATGAAAAGAAAAAGGGATAAATCCAACTTCTTTTCCCACCAAAGATCGTTAACAACGAGGCGGCACCAAGAAAACCCTCAATTCTTCAATTTCTTCAAAGCTCTCTTTAAAAATTTATAATTTACTTCAAAAACCATTTCTCCGGTTCCCCAGTTTTCATCAAAGAAACTCACTTTGTTTTAATATTATTGTTAGTTGTTTGAATTCTGGGATATAATGGAGTCTGCCATGAGAGTTTCATCTCAAATAACATTCCCATAAATTCAACACCGAAATTGAGAAAAACTAACAATTTTTTTTATGGTTTTGGATCCAATGGATGCAACTCGATCTCTAAAATCTGCGCAGTTTGTTCCGGTGGTTCTGTTTCATCGTCTTCTTCTCATGAGGTTAGTTTAGCTACATTTATTTCTTTTAACCCTTTTCTTTCATAATTTTTATGTATATTATTTTCTTAATTGATAACTGTACGGGGAACCCTTTTTGAATTACAGTGAGTATTTCCTTTTCAAAGTCGCTACTATTATATGTGAATTTATTTTTGTAGATTTTTTTCCTTTTCTGGTTTGTTTATTTGATCTAGTTCTACTTGTAACGTGTTCAACTTTAAATTTCTCCATTTGTATGCATTAAGGAAAGCTTTAAGAAATATAATGGCGCTCTTATTTAATCTTCATTAACCTTTAGAAAAACTTATACTATGACAATTTTAGTCTTACTAGAGACTGGCCAGTGAAAATTCACATAAACATATGCTTGCTTTTGCTACTTGTTTTCTATGTCTGGAGAAAAAACCTATGTTGCTTCGACCTTTTCATTTTTCTTGAAATATCCCTTTCGGATGCATATTTGGACATGATAAATGTTGGCATATTCGAACTCAGGTACCTAGGGAGATATGACCCTCACAAAGTTTATTCAAAATACATGAAAATCTTTGAAAAACTAAACAAAACCTTGTTAGACACATCCACATATTCGTATTTGACACTCACACTCGACTTTGAATATAAAGGTAACTACCAAAAGTACACTTTGGATACAAAAGCAAACAATATGTCTAAACAGTTAAGAAATCCGATAGAAAAATTCATTTTTTACTTTTGCATAGAACTATGCTAGAAATCATGTTACATTTTAGTATTTTGTTAATTTTTAATCAACCTTTGAATTTTATTTAGACTGTTTTCTTTTGATTTCTGGAAGCTTTTACGAAGAATAAAATGTGAATAGTAGTAAAATGCAAGTAACAATCGTACTGATCAAACAAACCCTCGATTGTTTGGAAAGCTTTGTTGATTTTGTTTTTATCATGGTGCCTCCATTAGATTCATCAAATATCAATATCAGATTGCTTTCTTGTGGTTGCTTTCATATCCAGTATTGTTAAGATAATTGTGCAGTCGGGATGTTTGACTAATACCGGCTCTGATACACCTTCAAAATAAGATGGCTATGGAGTGTATATTTGAAATGGTGAATTTTGATGTTACAGGCTGAGTCAAGGGCAGTGGGAGATGCACACAGACGAAGAACTAGTCTCGAATCACTATTTTGTTATGATAAACCTATCCCTGAGGAAAGAATTGAAGAACCGGTTGGGGTATCTTTGGCTGAAAAAATAGTTGGAGATAATCCCCGTTGTCAGGCTAAAGGTGCTGTCCTTTGTACCACTTGCTCTGGTTGCAGATTATATGTGGACTCAATATTAGAGAGCCAGGGTATCATTGTCAAAGTCCGCTGCCTAGTTAAAGTTAATGCTTCTTCAATGATTTTATGTTGTAAATGTATTTTTATGCTGTCAATTTCCTATCTGTACTTATTTTACATTACTATGGACCCGACTCTGCATGAGAAACGGATGTAGTTCTAAATACAACCCTTAAAACCTGTTTATTATAGCAAGAATCCTTTATGAAATTATTAAATTAGGGTTTACATTGATGCTTCTAGATTAACTAAAGATCAAAGTATTTTGAGTATTAGGTCATTTTTTGCCTTAAGGCTTCCCTAGCTTGCTGTCGTGCTATGCAAATATCATGAAATAATATTTTCAGTGCTTCTTGGTGAAATACGTTATGATTTTACATTAGCAAATTGAGCAGTGCGACTTATATTAAAGTCGATGCACTTGAATTGGCTCGACTACTCTACCTATCAACACTTTGATTGTGGTTCATGTTTTGCATTTTTGTTCAATCACGGAAAACAGTTGTAGAATACAATTAATATTTGTCAAAACTCCCTTTGTCATTGCTATCACATTGAGGGCCACTCAAGTATTCTAAACTCTTAACATCACGAGTAGGATTTTTATTTTTTGGAACAAAGGAGGTTGCAATTCCGGAATAATGGAAGAGATTGATGATATTGGATTTGAACCCCAAAAACCTGTTAGATGTCACCTCTTAAAGGTAGACAAAGCTCTGGGTTAATTTTTTTAAACAAAGGAGATCAAAGTCTGGAAATATGGTAAGGGATTTCACCCTCGAAGATCACAGTTTGGGAGTTTAGGAAGGGATTGTGTACATTGGATTTTAATCCCATATTTTGTTGGTTGTATTAAATCAATTGGATTAAGTTTTGGATTTCATGTGTCCAATCTTTTTATAAGTATGGTTTTGCTGTTACGTTTATATGATGGGTAAAACTTTGATTCTGATATGATGTACTCATGTATGCAATTTTTACTGTTCAGGTTGCGGAGGAAGTGGCAATATTATGTGCTCGGAATGCGGTGGCCGAGGTCATCTAGGACCCAAATAATTTGCCGTTGGCCTCTTTACCTCTCTTCGAAAAATTTGTTTTAGCCTTTATATGTACCGTTTACACATTGGAATTTCATTTCTTCTAGTCATGTAGGTTACGATAAAAGAAAACAATGTAATTTGATTCGTGCCATTTTCTAATGATTGCTTTCATTTAAAAACCTGTCAATTACATATGTCAGTGCAATATCATGAACCAGAAACTCCAGCTTCTCATCCCATACAGGATTCAGATCTCTAAACTTCGTCTTGGTTCTCCTTTGCCCATCCAGATAAATTCTGGCGTAAGCACCGGCTGTACCTTGCCCATCTTTCCATCAGATTATTGGCATTGCAGATTTCAACTATCAGCTTCCTGGTGCCATTTTTATAAATTTGATGCGAAAATATTCGGCTCATCTTGATACTACTTGTAATTTTATAAATTCAACTCAATTTTTTTAAAAAATAAAGTTTGAGTTATAAAATAGAAATTTGAATAACTTGAAGTTTTTACTAATTACTGGACCAATATAGTATTATGTTCGAGTCGAGTCTCTCAATTATCCTTGATATATATATATATATTATATATATATATATGAAAAAATATAAAGAAATATATATGCATTGTTATGGTTATAAAAAAAATTAATTATAACCAATTATACCATAACATTATAAATGTTTACAATTAAACTTGAAAAGAAATTTGAACACTCAACTCGAAAAATTTTAAATAAAATTTAAGTTAAAAATTCAAGTCAGAAATTTTTTCAAATAAAGTTTGAGTTAGGAGAATGGATGAAGGGTCATGGTGCTAGTGGCGTTGAAGGTGGTTTGAGTTGGGCGAGTTTTTAAGTTTAGTGGGTTGATAAAAATTTCCAACCGAATTATAAGTCTATTCATACTAAACTAACTAGTAACGATACCAAGGCAACGATGATAGCGATAAAAGTGATATCTCAGCGCGCGCTCAAATCGGTACTTTCGATTAGGATAAAACTAGTGAAACCCAACTTCTTTCCTCCACTTCCACGCCCTCGGTGTTTACTGCTCCAAGATTCAAATTCTTTTAGTAATTTCTTTCCTCCCAAGGCCTAAACCCTAACGCCATCTCTTAACCGCCCAAGGATGGTTTTCTGTTCCAGTTGTTTCAGAAACGCTACTGGAGAACGCCTCAATGAAGGTGTTTTGTAAGTGATTCTCTTGCTCGTAAACACTTTTTCCGGTGAAAATCTATATTTTCTTGTTTCATTATTGAATTTTATTTTATTGATTTATTCTGTAGGTGTTGTAATTTTTGTGGGAAGGTGTTGGAAGAATACAATTATGCAACCGAACCTCAATTCGTTAAAGATTCATCTGGCTCGGTAATCTTTCTTCTAAAATTTAGTGGAATAGTTGTGCAAATTTCATTGTTTTCAGCTATTCGTAGTTTCCTGACCATGAGATTGCCTGGCTGAATATGCGATTAAACAAAAGAAATATTCTGGCTAATCTTATTGTCGGATGTGTTTTAATTAATTGCTAAATTCGCTTTGTTCCAGAGCAAACTGTCTGGAAATTATGTAAGGTCCGTTCAAGATATTTCAGATTCACGGAGGCGTACATTGGATAAAGGTATGCTTTGTCAAGTTGCATCTATGCTATTCAAGAAGCTATATGTTTCCAGCTGTTGATAAAGGATCACTGATACATTTCATCAAATTCGCCCTTCATAGTTTCTCTGATTTGAAAACAGTTTGCAGGCTCAACTTTACTTTTACGTGTTATTTCAGTTTGTTGTCATGGTTAATAATGTGTTAGCATTAAAGCGCTTATTGCAATATGACTTACAAACATCTTGTTTCTGGTTTTAATTTCATTGTGATACAGCTTTTGATAATATGAATAGTCTGAGGATTCAATTAGAGATTGATGCTTATAGTGATGAAGTTGTTGAAATTGCTAGACGCTTTTATGAAGTATGGTTTGTTCTTCCTAAGTCTCATTTCAGTGTTTTCCATTTTTGTCTTCCCCCCTCAATATTTTGAGCTATTTTTTATCTGCATTGTGAAGATTGGCCTTGAACGCAATTTCACTAGGGGGCGCAGATCAGAGCTAGTAGAGGCTGCATGTCTCTATCTTGCCTGTCGGTGAGGAATATCTTCTTTCTTAAATATGTAATGTGGTTACATGGAATACTATTGCTTGAACTTTAACATGGTTTGTTGTCTAAACTTAAAATTTGATAATTCAGCTGTTTATATGTCAGTTTGATAACACAAACATATAGGTGTGTACTGATTACATGTGTAAGAACTTGCAAAAATAAAATTTCACCCAAGTAACTTTCTATCTCACACTGGTATTTTACGTATTTTGCTTAGTTTTTGCAAACTCGTCAATTTTGTTGTCTGAAATTTGTTGCTGCATATTTTTTACTAGACGGTAGTAATGTTTTACTACTTCAAACCTCTCGTTCTCATTTGTAAACTACCAAGCGGATTCTTTACCTTCTGTCCTTTTTTGGGGAAGCGTTTGATATTTGTTCCTTTCAAGTGCATACATTTGAATGTACTTTATTTGACAAAAAATGTGTTTTATTTCATCTTTTTTTTGGGTTTTAGACGTGGTATCAAAGGTATATATTAATGTCACGCTCGAAGCATTTACCCTCCTTTTGATTTTCTTTCCTTTATATCACTTTTTTGTTACTTCAACTGTTGAACTATTTCCCTCCTTAACCATATAATTTCTGGATTGCAGGCAAAAGAGAAAGCCATTCCTCCTTATTGATTTTTGAAATTCTATCAGTGTAAACGTGTAAGGAGTTTCCTCCTTTTTACCCCTTGTAGACAAAATTAATTAGCTTGATAGTTCTTTCTGTCTCTGTTTTTGCATGACCTGTTTCTGTTTTGTTTTGATCAAGTTCTGTTGTTTCTTCTTCAGTTATGAGCTTGGCTCTGTATATCTGCGGCTTTGCTATGTGCTGTACCTTGCTGATGCAAAAGATCTTCCGAAACTGGTTGATCCTTCAATTTTTATTCACAAGTTTACAAATAGTAAGTTCCTTACCATACCTTGAGGTTCTTTAGTTGATTGTATGCTCCCAGTGTTTGTGCTTTGAACTCAGACATGCATAATAACCAACATGCTTTGCAGCATTCATTCTAGAAGGGAACGATGAAGTTGTTCAAAATGCACGGGACATTTTAGCTAGCATGAAACGGGACTGGATGCAGGTGTGATTTATTCAGAGTACTTTATTTTGATTCTGTGTATTTTCCTGGGTAATTTTTAGAGTTAAAAACTCACTGTAACGAATTTACAGACAGGGAGAAAACCCAGTGGATTATGTGGTGCAGCACTGTACATTTCTGCACTTTCACATGGTGTGAAGGTTTCTAAGTCAAAAATTGTAAGTTATTTTCGTACTTTTTTGTTTCTTGGCTTCTTCAATAATCATAGTTGTTTTCCTTTTGCTTGAAAATCTTTAAGTTTAACTATATATTTATTTATATTATCTGGCTGACAAACTTTGCAATTTTAAATTTATCAGTAGGGCTTGCAATTTAGTAGATGTTTTAACTTCCAGCCATGTCATGATTGTGCCAGAAGGGACACATTGCTAAGTAAGGTCCGAACTTATAGTACGTGGTTTTAGATTAGGTTCATGTCTCGACCTAAGCTAGAGTAGTGATAGTTTTAGATGCCTCACTGCCCTGTCTAAAACCCTTTGCAACCTGTCATTGTAGTAATATGCACGTCCATGATGCTATTTTTTTTCATTCTTTTGCAAAGGAAACTTTCGCTTCATCATACTAAAACCTGAGGCATAAAATAACCGTAGTTTAGTATGAAAAAAAATGAAAAATGCAATGGTAAAAGAAATCCACAGCAGTCTTAAGCCATAACAAATACTGAATATATTTTTAAGAAGTGTTTGATATTTCCATTTAGCATCTTCTAGATAATGTTTTTTGTTTTTCCAGTTTAATTGATCTTATTATTAGGGGCAGCTTTTGTGTTTTATTCTTAGATGAGATTTTCCATCATTTTCCAAGTTCCAATTTATTCTTTACTTAGATTCATGTTGATTCTTGTTTTCCCCCTATTCTTATTCTCTTCTTTTCTCTCAAATTATTTGGTTAATAAAGGTCTCTGTTTATCAGATAGAGGTTGTTCGCATTTGTGAAGCAACATTGTCAAAGCGGTTGATTGAATTTGAGAATACTGACTCTGGAGCCTTAACGGTATGTATCTTTCAACTTTTTCATGGTAATATAGAAGAATTACAATGTGCCAGGAATGTGGTAATGGAATAAGATAGTAAATTAGTAGTAACTATGAAATGAAGATCCATATTCTACCTAGTTGACGTTTATGATAGTTTGGATCATGTTTTGTAATTTATTTTTTATTTTCCTTTTGATGTTGATGTGACTTCCTATCTGCTTTGGGTCCTAAGTAGAGTTTGAATGTATGATCTGATCTAAATGGCTTGCAGCATCTTGTGAGAAAATAAGCTTTGTTGTTGTAATTGTAACTTGTGTCAGTGCTATTATTATAATCCTTATGGTAGAATTTGATTAGTTCTACAGACTATCTAACTAATTTTATTTTAATTTGATGCTTATTTTTATATCATTACTGCAACCGTTATGTTGAATTGTTGTATTCCGCATCTCATTACTTTTCCACCATTGCATTTCTTGAAAATACACTCCATTGTTATAAACTTATGACCAGATGGAGGAGTTTACGGATAAGGAGAGGGATCTTCGAACTAGTTCATTTACTATAAAGCAGCCAAATACTGGGTCAAAGGAAACTAGCTTAGATGTTCTATGTAGGCATAAGAAGAGTAAACCTTTTGCCTATGGACTTTGTAATGAATGTTATGAAGAGGTAAGCACCCGTATTGTTTATTCATTTTGTAGGCTTTCTTATCTTTTTTAGCGCTCTACAATTTATGAAGGAGAGAAAACCTTCATGCTATTACTGGTTGATGCAGTTCATGAAGGTTTCAGGAGGCCTTGAAGGAGGATTAGATCCACCTACAATTTATGTAAGTTCTGTAATTTACCTTTGTAAAGGTTTAAGGACAGTGAAAAGTTGATAATCCAAATTTTAATTGCTTCATTTATTTTGAGTTTCGGGATTTACATGGGCATGATAAATTATTCACTTACAATGCCTCTCCTGTTCGTCATGTGCTGGCTGATCTTTTCATTTGGAGCTGCCATTCTTTTCAGTTTAATACTTAGTAATGAGGAATTTATCTATGGTTATGTTGCTTAATTATGAGAGATTAACCTGTCTCAAATTCTTGTGACTGTATGCTTGAATTTTTTCCCCTATTGGATCTTTTTAGTTTATTTAGTTATAATGTTATGTTAATGTTTTAAATATGGTTCTTTATCACGGTACTTCATTGTTTTGGTTATTCTTGATAATTCCAGAGCATTTCTAGCAGCGCCATTGCGAGTGGATCTGAAAAACCTCAAAATAGTGGGAAGTAAAACTCATGATTAATCATGCTTTGCATGGTCTAAATGCCCAAGATTTTTATTAGAGAAGGTATTGTTTCAGGGGTTTTGGAGGATGCAACTAACAAGGCAGCCAGTGATGATGATGGCAACAATAAATTACCTGGAGATTATGGTAGTGATGATGAATCAGATAACTTTTCCGATATTGATGATTTTGAGGTGGGGAATAAGTCTGCTTTCTTGTATTTTGACATTGCAAGGTCCATATGAACTTCAACAAACAAATACTACCAGTTAAAGCTCAACAACGTAAGTGCTAAACTAATTACATTGGTTATAGTTCCTAGTCTTGGATCAAATCATCTTTTTGACCTGCATCAGAAAACCATCTATAAGATGTATACCCTTGAGTTGAAGTTAATCGGGTTTAAATTCAGATTACAATCATTGCTACAAAACTAATACTAAACATATGGGTGGGTTATGTGTCTTATGTAATCAATGTCACTATTGTCCAGGTCTATTCTTCGGTATTTAGAGTTTAGTTCTTCGTAACTTTCTTAGGAAGTGAAGTTGCTTGGTCTTGGTACATAATTAACTAAGCTGACCTGAAATTTTATTCATTTCTTAACAGTATAGTTCCTGGTGTTTAAAAAAGTGCTATGTCTTTATTAATGCAATGCATTGTGTTTTAAACTTAATTTAGAATGTGTTGGTTGATTTTGTGTATGGAACAACACTAAGTTGTCTTACCCTGTTGTCATTTTTTTATTACACTTTGGGGATTACTCAAATATTACATTTTCAGGTTGAAAGTTATCTTCACAATGAGGAGGAAAAGCGGTTCAAAAAGATCATTTGGGAAGAAATGAACAGGGAATATCTTGAGGTGATTTGAAACACGACTTTCTTGAGCACAAAATTATTTTGGCCTACTCTAGTCTAATCTCACACATTAAACGCAATATTCATGCATCGACTTGTATAGGCATTGGAAGAAGCACTTGGTAAATCTTTCCAGTTGAAAATGTCTAGAAGATAAGAGTATGAGCCCTGAATCCAGTGAAATTTTTTTATATAACTAATTTGAGTCTTAATGCTTTTTTGTTAGAACATAAGTAAAGAATACAACTCAACTTTTCTTTTTTGAATTTATCAAGAAAATAAAAGTCTCTCTTGCTATATGTTACAGGAACTTAATCATGCTGCAAATTTTACAGGAACAAGCAGCCAAGGAAGCAGCCGCAGCAGCAGCTAAAGAGGCTTTAATGGCCAACTATGATAAATGCTCAGAGGACTTCCAAGCTGCACAGGAGCTTGCTGCAGCTGCTGCAGAAGCAGTGGCAAAATCTAGAAAGGTGATTCATGAATATCAAGGAAAGTATGGAAGTTTGCTGATTTCTGAAAATTAATATTCAGAGGAATGCCAGCCACCACTCGGGCTTTGTTATTTATTGTTAAAGATTTGGCATGGAAGGCAATATCTAAAATGCTAAAATGATGCAAAACAAACTACAAATAGTACCATGCATAATAGCTTGATCACATTCACTTAATTCTTTCTCTATTTCAGTGGACTATTGCCACTCTGGTTTGATTCAAGGTTATTATTATATATATTTATATATGAGCGTAGTTCTAAGCTTTGGCATGCCTACAATATGTTATTCTTATGTCCAACAATGACCCTCTTTAGATTATGGTAAGTTATCCTTATAAGATATGCTTCAAGAACTCTTTCCGGTATCTTAACTTTTTTTCCTCTCTTTTTGGTGGCCTTTACTGCATTAATAGGAGAGACAACAAAAGCGCGCTGCTGAAGAAAAAATTGCAGGTCCTCCTAAGACTGCAGCTGAGGCAACCCGGCTAGTGCTGGTCAAGTAGGTATTAGATAACTTTTCTTTCTTGTTTTGGCCTAAGGTGTACCACGTTTCTGATTACGATAATACTGCACCTCCTTCAGAATGGGAACACTGTGGTGTTATAGTAATTACGTCACTGGTGGTGTCGTCATAATCATGCATTTGTTTAGGTCAATATTTTTTAAGTGTTTTATGCATGCATGTTTACAAGTGAAACCTCAAATATGAACATATGGATTCTAATAACCGCATTGCTTAAATTTTGCCTTGGATGTTTGATACTTATAAATGGCTTCTGTGCAGGGACTAAGCTCAAAAATAAACTATGATGCCTTGGAGAAACTCTTCGATGATCCGGTACGTTTATGTCGGCTTGAATGTTTAATTTTAGGCTGTAAACACGCACAGATAACTCTGTACTTTCTTTGGTTTCCTTGTCTGATACACAAACACTTTCTCATTCGGGTGGTATGGTCAGGGATTTAAAAAGCGTTCGTGGTCGCGTTTTCGGTCGCGTCGCGGTTATCGCGGTTGCGGACATAACGGATGCCGTCGCGGTCACTGCGGGTGTCGCGGTCGTGAATTTTTTTAAAATTCGCACAATTTGTCTAAAAACATAATAATTATAATTATAACTATAACTATAAGTACTTATATTTAATGATTTTTAGAGTTCTTTCTAAGTGAAAATGGACATATATAATATACTTTAAATTTTAAACTTTTAAACAAATAGAAAACTTTAAAAATCTGGTCCGTACGTACGTGATGACATACTTCAATTTCAATAAAAATCTAATATATTTTTTATATTTGGAGCTGGAATTTGTATATTCATAAATCATAATCATAAAGTTAAACAGAAATCTAATATATTTTTATACTTGATTAAATTATGACTAAATTGAATGAAAATTCAGACTAAATTTAAATTGTATAAATTCAGAAACTTTGATTAAATAATTTGAATTAGGATATATGACTAAATTGAATGAAAATTTGAAAATTTAAATTTACACTAAATTATATAATAACATTAAGGACTAAACTCAAATAAATCCATAAAAATCCCCTACCCCTAATTTTCCAGTTTACCTTGTTGGCTTGCTCTTTTTGTGGGGGTTGCGGCAAAATGCAAACTAGAGGCCAGGGCAAAATGAGTTTGGAAAATGCAAACAACTCGGCTCGGCCGCTCAACCTCAACGGCTCAACGTTCTTAGTCTACCACGGCACCAACGACGAAGAAGCTCAACAGTCAACAGAGTCCAGATCCAGACTCCAGTCAATGTTTACTTGAATCACTTCTCTCTGTTTTTTTTTTAAAATCTCACTTCTCTTCTTCTGCACTCGTGACTCGCGAGTCGTCTCTATTTCTTTTTTCTGCTTTTTTTTTTTTAATTTTTCACTTTCCAGTTCTCTTTCTTTAGCTCTTTCACTCTTTGCAATTTGGTTTGGTGAATCGGTGATTGCTCTGTGAGAGTGTAATTGTGTATATTGCATTTCAATTCAAATTTCAAGTTATTTTTTTTCTCAATTACTTTTGCGTCTTTTGCAGGGGAATATATTCCCTATTTTGTCTGGGACCCTGGGTTCCTGAGCATTTTCTGTTCTTTTTCAATCGCGGCCTGATAACAGAGATAACGTCCCGTTATCGCCACGACAACCGCTATCCCGTTATTTCGCGCCTGCCACAGTCTGCTATCGTCATAATTTCGTTTTCCACTGCGATTTTTTTCAATTGCGGTTTCGGACGGCGGCGCGACCCAATTTCGCAGCCGATATAGCGTTAGCGTTCCGATATTTAAAACCTTGGGTATGGTACTATATTACTCGGATTTGGGAGTGTTGGAAACAGATGGTGTCAATTCTTTCGAGAGTAACATTCGGGTGGATATTAATACTTAATTGAATAGACTAAGTAACATAGGCTGCTTGAGGAGGGTTTTTTCCCCAGAAAAAACTTTCATGAAGTTGTCTTAGTATTTCTTTGGTATTACAGGAGGCTTCAGAGAAACCCAAGAAACAAAGACTTGAATCAAATTCTGATGTAAACGATGAGAAGGCTTCAAAAATCGGCAAGGCAGAAGATGATTTGGTAGATGAATATAATGACGACGGAGGTGACGAAGATAACATGGCCAGGTTTATGATTATGATTATGATGGATATTGACTCGTCATCACTCTTAATCTCAGTCATAGGTAAAATAAATTTTTGCCATCTCTAACATGTTGCAATACAATTAAAGAACAGCAACAGGAAGGAAGAAACAGAGAAGAATAGGAAAGGTAGAAATATGAGACAATGAGTAGAGAAGATTACTAGAAATAGAGGGAGAATTCCATTGTCTTGAGGGATGGAAATTATCCGGGTTAATTTCGTATTTAAAAGACATTTAAACAATAGTGTTTATTGGTCGGGTTTATTCTTATTCGAATATGTCTGGATTGTATCTAGATTAACTTCAAAGTTCTATTTAAAATACCATGGGAAGATATAAATTTTTTTAATTAAATCATTAATTTGTATCTTCATTATAATATCTACTTTTAGGCATCAACGCTTAGGCAAAATTAGGAAAATGTAGCTAGGAATAATTATTAGGGAAATGAGGTTCATGGCTTATATTTTGTAATATACGGCAAAAGTTATAATGAAGTATAAAGTTAAAATACCATATGCAGGTGACTATTTAAAAAAAATATTTAAGAATGTCCCCTACAGATAACGACTTTATATTTCACGGTATATTTCACGGCAAAAGTTATAATGAAGTATAAAGTTAAAATACCATATGCAGGTGACTATTTAAAAAAATATTTAAGAATGTCCCCTACAGATAACGACTTTATATTTCACTGTAATTTTTATCGTATATTACAAAATATAAATCAATAAATCTAATTTTCCTAATAAGTATTTTTACCTGCAATATTTGCCTAATTTTGCCCACACTTACGATGGGATAATGTTTACTCAAGAGTTATATATAATATGAATGATAGTATTTTATTAATTTGTAAAGGAAAAAATTTTGATACACAGGCCGTGTAAATTTTAGTTTACACGTGCCTTTTAGTTTTAGGGGTTAGGATTTTAGTTTAGGATTTAATGTTTAGAGGTTTAGGTTGTAGGGTTTAGAATTTAAGGTTAGTGTTTAGAATTTAGGGTTTAGAGTGTGGGGTTTAGTTTTTAGGGTTAGGGTTAGAAATTTAAAATTTGAGTTTTTATAGTATAAATATATAGACTTGTGTAATACACAGTCTGTGTATCAAAGTTTTGCCCATTTGTAAAACCATTATAAAGGAAAAAGGATTTGTAAAATTCCCAATACATTTAGAAATAAAGTTCGAAGGAAATATGAATAAAATAATTTAATGTCAACGTTTGATGAATAACAATTCATATAAAAAAGATATATAGCCCTAAAATATAATATCGTATGAATTTAAATACCGTAGATAATTAGATATAAATCACATCAATTGGGCATCTATACTATTATTCATGAGTTTGATTGTGTTAGTATTATTGGTTAATTGGATATTAACTCGGTTGAAAAAAATACTGAAAGTCTATTAAATACTATTAAGAGTATTAATATTAATTATCTTATAAGAATATTACTTATTAAAGATGGTAATTGATTATTTTTGAAAATTACTGAAAAACTATACATACAGTTATATATATGATTTATATTTTTGAAGCGATATTTGTGGATAAAAGCATAAAGGTGCGATGCTTCATAACTGGAAAGTAGTTGTTTGTGTATGTATTTTTGGCTTAAGAATTTCATTTGTTTGCAATCGAGTCGAGTTTAAGTTGTAAAATAAAGTTGAATTTTAGTTGGTAATTGGAGTTTGACTCACTCAAATATCTTGTATAAGAAATAAATAATTAAAAAGATAGACATTTATGATGAATACTTGCATGTGTTAATTTGATTTCCAAATTGTTGCTACAAGTTGTTTAAAACATAAATTTATTGATGGGAATAGACTAATTCTTTAAACAAAATTACGAGTTTAAATTTTGAGGCTACGAAGGAAGTAAATTGAATTAGAAGAATAGTCTTAAAACATATTTCTATATTATTTCGTCCCAACAATTATTAATAAATCAAATATCGATGATTATTTAAAAAGATTATCGATCTATCCTTATCCTGTTTACAACTTCAATAAACACATCTAAAAGAAAAAAATTAAAATGTTTTATATTTTCTTTTCTCTCTTTTTCCTCTAAAGAAACCATTATAGCCCTCCCAAAAAATGCCAAGCAACATAATAATCCCCTTTGTTGAAGGGACAACAAAAGCCATAAACCCATGTTTTGTACACTCTTTTTTGACAATCATCAATGCTTTTTCTGCAACATTTTAAGTTTAATGGAAACATCTCTGCCTGCAAAAAGCAACTTTTAGGTTTAATTCATAAACCAAAAGAAGTACACAAATTTAAAAATATATATATATGATTGATGATCACCTTCATTTATATCTTAATTAATTTTATTTAAAACTAGGTATGTAGATTAATAATTATTGGCCTATCATCTTAATTATAATTCCTCAAGTTCATGTACATCAAGGATGATGCCCACATGACTAAAAAAAAATTACAAGATAAATACAATGTGAATTGCTCCAATAATTGTTATGTTAATTAATTCCATGGAATATAATCATTACTTTTAGTATAATTATTAATTTAGATCAGATATTGTACAGATCTGGACAACTCTTCTAACATAACTTATCACATTCGCAACGTCAAAATTCGAATATTTAACTTTACTCAAGGAATTAGATATCTCATTTCATTGAGCCAACTAATAGTCGACGATATAATCATTGTTTATAAATATAAATTTAGGTATATAAAATGAAATTTGATTTTCTTTTTAAAGAGTCAAAAATTGGGGTTTAGAAAGAAGGGAAGCGAAGCAGGAGGATGGTGTCAAAGGCAACACGTTTGGTCTGTTTGAAAAGAAGCAAAGTTGTAGGAAGTAGTGAAGTTATGTTGGAGTTAGTTAGTGGTCCAACTCAATCTGTCGTTTGACAATGTAAAAAAACAAACACTTTAGGGTTTGAACAAACAAATTTAGAGATACTATCCTCTTCTAAATATATAGTTTTACGATTAACCTTTTTAATCCATTTACTGTATGTATATATTACCAGCGGTAAGCAACTTGGTATCGCTTCAGCAGGTATTGAGTTCGAAATCTTGTGTATGCAAAAAATTCTCGTTAGAAGACTCACCTACTGAAATTAGGTGTGGAACGATTTAGATTGGCCAGGGCAAAACTTTGGAAGACAGGGAGAACGACAAAGAAATTAAAAATAATATTAAACTATTTATTTGATGTAAAAGAAATCCAATAATTTCCAAGAGAAAAATCAATACTTACACATAACACAATGTTTTTTTATTAATATGATGTAAATAGTAAATATATTCAAAAAATTAAGAGTAGCAGCTATATTACTAAATTGACAAAACATCAATTTGATGTCGTATATACATATTTTTAATAGTCTTAAGATGATTATAAAGATGATTTATGTTCATATTTTTTCTTAACTATTTAATAACGCGCACACATTATAGACAAAACTACTTAAACCTAAATCTTTTAATATAAAGACTATCACATCTAATTGATTATTCCTTTTGGGTTTATTTTAGAGAAATATAATGTGAAAAAGGTAGGCAAAGGGTTAAAATAAATTATTAGAACAGCTGGAGCAGCAGGTGCAGAAGTAATATGAAGAGCAGCAGCAGGCAAAAAAGGGAGTGGGGGTGTCAGTTTCAACACTAAGCTGCACAGTGAAGATTCCTCCGGTATGGAAAGTAGGCAGATTTCCATTTGTAGATAAAACTCCCGAACCTTGTTTTCCTCATTTAATTAGTGCCATTCCACCAAATTACCCTTGCACCACCCACACTACTATAAATTAAGAGTAAAATATGTAAATCATCATTAAATTTTATTTTAAAATTTATTTTAGTTATTAGATTTTTAAAATGTTTAATTTACTCATTAAACTTCATACATTAATTTTTCCGTTAATCCTCCGTTAATCTTCTAACATCGTTATGACATGGACCATAACAAGTAAAACTTCAATGACCAAAATAGATAAGAGAGAAAAGCTCAGTGGTGATGTACGTATTTTACCCATTAATTATTATTATTATTTTTATTTCATGTCATAACGGTGTTAGAGAGTTAATGGAGGAGCGATAAAAAATCATATATAAAGATCAGTAAGTAAATTGAACGCTTTAAAAATTCAGTGATCAAAATAGGTTAGAGAGCAAAGTCTAGTGATGATTTACGTATTTTACCCATAAATTAATTAATAAGAAAATTGATTTCTATGGCAGCAAAGTTGTAATTAATAATTATTAAATGTAGACAAACTTTAAAGCTAGTGATTAATTAGGTGTTAACCAGTAATTACTCGATAATCTTGGTGTTAGGAATTTGGTATGCGGTAAAATAACCAAAGCGATAACAACATAGACCAAGATATGCACATGAGACAAGATTTAACGTGGTTTAGCATAGCCTACCTCCACGGACGAGAGAAACGAACAATCCACTAATAACGTAGAGAACTCAAAGAGTATAAATACATGATAATCCATGTAATCCCAAAACTCGGTGTACAAATCCCATGACCCGGTGGAACCAAAACACTCTTCCCAACATCCCTACAATACCAATCTCTACAACGTAGGCACAATAGTTGTAGAGAACCTAAAAGTTGTTACATCTCTCAAGGGTAATTCCCCATCTCTTCTTCTCTCGTTCTCTTATAATTCAAAAGGTTAAACCTAGTTTATATTTATAGACTCAAATACTTGGTCACCAAGAAACATTCTTCAATAAGATCTCTACCTAAAATAGATATCTACTCATTAAAGTAAATCCTAATTACCAAGTAATTTTCAACCACTAGAATTACAATAAAACTCAACTTAATTACCAATTAGAATCTAAGTCAAAATTTAACAAATCTCCCTCTTGACACAAATTATATTCGAGCATTAGTCTTCAAGTCTTCAACAACTTCAATTTTTACGTAAGCCAAATATTCGTTAAAGCAGTGCCGCCAAGTATTCAACAACTCCAATTCTTACGTAGTATCCGTTGAAACACCGTTGAATCGATTGAGAATTACTCCCCCTACAACTGAAAGCTCGTTGCAACAATACTCCTTTAGTATGTCTCCAACATCGCTCCACAAAATCCGCAGCAAAAATTCATTCTAAAACGCGTAGCTCGAACCATAGCTCTGATACCATTTGTTAGGAATTTGGTATGCGGCAAAATAACCAAAGCGATAACAACATAGACCAAGACATGCACATGAGACAATATTTAACGTGGTTCAGCATAACCTACCTCCACGGATGAGAGAAACGATCAATCCACTAATAACATAGAGAACCCGAAGAGTACAAATACATGATAACCCATGTAATCCCAAAACCCAATGTACAAATCTCATGGCCCGGTGGAACCAAAACACTCTTCCCAATATCTCTACAATACACATCTCTACAACGTAGGCAAAATAGTTGTAGAGAACCTAAAAGTGGTTACATCTCTCTAGAGTAATCCCCCTCTCTCTTGTTCTCTCATTCTCTCATAATTCAAAAAGTTAAACATAGTCTATATTTATAGACTCATATACTTGGTCACTAAGAAACCTTATTCAATATGATCTCTACCTAAAATAGATATTTACTCATTAAAGTAAGTCTTAATTACCAAATAATTTTCAACCACTAAAATTATAATAAAACTCAACTTAATTACTAATTAAAATTTGAGTCAAAATATAACACCCGGTACCTAGCGACTCTATAGATACCAATTAAGAAACCCCCTTGATTAGGTTTATTTGGAGTTATGGGTTCTTAGTGTATATTCTTTGTGAGAGAAGTTTGCAGGTAAGATGTAGGGGACACCGACCGGAATCTGGTTCTGCTTTAGGGCACATGTAATCGAACGTTTTAACAAGTTTCAGCTCATGTGTGCGTTTCACCGCTTTTCTCAATATTCTATAAATGGCTTGCAATTTTATATATTTGATTCACATTTCCACCCTTTTGTACAGTGCTGAAGAAGAAAAAATCCTGGGCTAAAATTTAATTATAATTTATCATTGTAAGTTGGAACTAAAATGCAATTTTATTATTATGTTAGTTTATAACATTATTTTTAATGTTTTGAGCTTCGCTACTGATTTTGCACAATACTAGATCTTACTGATATTTTTAATAAGGTAAAGGAAAATAGTTTCTGATGTCTATCTCTACGTAATTTTAATATAAATCTTTTACCAATGCCTCACAAATTAGATTAAGTCGAATTTAATCTTCTTTGACATTATACTTAACGGACAAAAAATCTTTACCTTTCTGTATGCCTTACACTAAAAAATTAAATTCTAAACTTTAACCCTAAATTTTATATACTAAATCTTAAACCCTACACTCTAAAAAATATACTATACACCCAGTGGCGGAGCCACATATATCTTTGAGTGGGCCCGTGTCTACCCTGAACTTTTTAAAGTTCATACATTTGACTTCAATTTTCTTAAGTTTTATAAATTAGTCCTTAAATTTTATAACTTGTACCCGCCCTAAAATTTTGAGGTTTTTAGGACTTGTGACCACCCTCAAAAAATATTCTAGATCCGCCACTCCCTACACTTAATTCTCTAAACCCTAACCTTAAACTAATTTATAACCCTAAAGCTTAAATCATAAATCTTAAACCCATTATTTTAAGATATGAGCACCAAAAGAGACATACTTAGGAGCAGACGATTTCCAACCATATTTAACTAACAAAAAATATTTATTTACTACCGAATTAACCATGTGCTGGCTACATCATTTCACGATATACTGAATAAATATTAAAAAAATAATGGGAAAAAAACCAAAGCACCGTTCTATCAAATAAAAACTAAATCCTTCCGAACTAAGGCAAAAGAAAGAGAAACAAAAACTGAAAACCGCGACCAGAGTCGGCTCCTGTTTTATTCTCCCGTATTAATTCCACTATAATAAATTAATAAATATCTTATTTGATATATATATATATATATGAACAAACAATCATAATCTTATATTATATACGATGATTCTATTTTTGTTTTCTAAACATTTATAGAATTAAACGAGAATAATATTTATTTCGTTCTACAATTTAAATATAAAAATGGAAGACAGAGAGAGGGAGAGATGCTCGAAGTTTAAGCCAACCTTGAAGACTTGTTTTGGTCCTCTCGTTTAATATAAAAAGATTTACAGAGAAGATGACAGTGCTACTGTAAGCCATGTTTTGCTTAACGTCACCCTTTTTTATTTATTTTAATAATATTCGACCATTTTTTGACCATCACTTCTCTCTTTTAGAATGCAATATTATAACATATAAAAGAGGTTGTCTCCTTCCCTTTCAACAGGGAGCCCAGGTTTCCATGCATTCCTTCACATGCATTTAGCCATATTTGCCCAAACCCTAACTTTCCTTTCTTTCTTTACCATTTTCACCACCCACTTCATGCTTTCCTCATCATTTTTGTTGCCCAGCTACTGAGTTTCTGTCCATCTCATACCTACAAAATGTCATTTCCTAATTGCAATCGATTGTTTAAAGTTAGAATTTAGTACTTGATGTTAGGGTTTTAGGATTTATGAATATTAATTTTAGATTTTAACTTGAAAATATGTAGGCTTGTGTAAATTTTTTACACGTAATGATATATTAAATATTCACCCTATAAATTAACATTCATAAAGTATAAGGTGATGTAGGTTGATCAAAATGTTTAACACAATGTTTTCTTCTCTATTAGATTTTGAATTTTTTGACCCTTGTTACAAAATAGTATAAGGTGATGTAGGTTGCAACCTCAACAAAATAGTTCACATTGAAGTATACATGGAAGGTCCAATATTAACATCTAACACATGTTAAAAAGAAAAGAATTTTTGAACCATGATATGTGGTATGGTGGTTGTTCATCTCATCCTTTAACCATGAGGTCAGAGGTTCGATCTCTTTACACATAAGGATGAAGTACATTTCATGGCCAATCATTTAGCTCTTAGTAAGAGTACCACAGCAAGAGAATTAGTCACTACTATTAACGGTGAATAAATACCCTTTCATGCTCTTTAGTTTTTTGATGTTTTTATCTCCATAAATATTCATGGTTTATAGTATGTTATCTTTTATAATTCTTCCTTTAAATTAATAAAATCCAGTTAAAATTCTTCGTTAAAAAAACCTTGAAAAATACTTGTCTTAAAAGTAGAGAAGATGGGAACTATAATAGCCAATTAGTACTACTGTTGTGTTTATCCGTTCTTTGAATTAATAATTTTATGAAATGGGTGACATAATTACTATAATTGCAAAAGGAGGGACGATGTGTAACATTGGCATTCACCTGACATAAAAGCTAATTATGTTTCAATGTTGATCTAAATATATTATCTAATACAATAATTAAAGTCTAAATTATGCTTTTTCACCTTTTGTCTAGTATGAAAAAAAAGTTTGAATAATAGGATACAAAATCCTTAAACCAAGGAAACTAAATAGCTAGAATTCATGAATCGGTTGATGAATCTAACAACACTAAAGATCAAACCCTTAATTCCCTTTAAATTATTCATTTAACATGTGCTTATAAAGAAAGGGATAGTTTGCCAATAGGAATATGATTGCATGTATAAAAATTAGTCTCAACTCCTTAATATTTTTTTGTATAATACAAGTATTATTGGTTAATTAATTCAGATCGAGTATTAGAGAAGTTCATTATAGAGACGACTTTTTAATCTAATTTGTTCTATTTATAATATCAGAATTCGAACCCTTCACCTTACTTAAAAAAATTTATGTCTTAGTTACCTAAACTTCAATTTCTTACATTTCTTTTATTGAAATTTTTAATAAAAATATAAATGTGATCAATACACTTTTCTTTTATAAACATAAATTTAATTAGTGTAATTTGGCACTAGCCAACATTCTCTATGTTAGCTTAAGTAGGCCAAACATTATTAGATATGACACCAATACAACAAAGAAATTATTAAACTAAAACATGATGTGATAGGATGAAATATCATAAACACGAAATATATATATATATATATATATATTTAATCAAGGTTCGCGTTTTAGATTGTAGATTCAAACATTTGTGGATATTCAATTCGTTTTTATGTATTCAAATATTACAGATTTGTAGGTAAAAATTACTATTATCTTGTTGTGAATTTAGAGCATATATCGGTAGACATCTATGAGTATTCATCAGATATATAAATTTAACTCACAACGGTAAAAAGGTAGAATATATTTACTTCTGAAAGATTCGTATATTGATCATTTAACTTTTAACATATTCAAATATCTAATGTATAATAATATTTAGTTTATATTCAAATTTGGACAATAATATTTATATAATTTACAAATAAAAGTATATTTAAAATTTTAAACTAATTAAAAAATAAAATAATTCAAAAATTACAAATATATGACACTTTGTCATTCTTACCCATATTCATAAACTACCAAAGCCTGGATTTAAGAGGCAATGAGGTAATTTCAAGTGTAGGGGGTGCAAGAAACAAAAGGGTGTTTTGGTAAGTTTAGGAAGCAACATTCCGCCTATATAAGCTCACCTCCTCTCTCATGTATTCTAGACTATGTTTTCATGTGCTTTGTTTTTTTTTTGTCCTATATTTTAAACCTAGTTTTCAGTTCCAACACCATTTTTAGCGCTTTTTTTTTTTCTCTCTTTGCCTTCATCAATCATCATAGTAATGGAAGATCAAGGTCCAGACCCTAATAGTCCGAGCCATGGTTCCGAAAGAAGTGAACCGGTGAGGTCAAGGTGGACGCCAAAACCCGAACAAATCCTCATACTCGAGTCCATCTTCAACAGTGGCATGGTCAACCCTTCAAAGGACGAAACCGTGAGAATAAGAAAGCTGCTCGAGAAATTTGGTTCCGTTGGGGATGCTAATGTTTTCTACTGGTTCCAGAACCGGCGTTCAAGGTCTCGCCGCCGTCAACGGCAGATGCAAGCCAGCCTTGCAGCGGGTTCGGAACAAAGGAGTAATATTAATAACCACCAAGCGCAGTCGGTACTTGGCGGTGGTGCAATTCAGTACGACGGCACTGGTGCGGCGGCTGCTAGTGCTGCCGCCATGGGGTTTGCACCTCCGTCTTACAACGTCGGTTCCTCCTCTTCTTGCGGTGTTATGGCGGATGATGGCTTCGAGAATCTACTTTCAATGTCTGCTCGGATGGGGTTTGAAGAACTTGTGCAAAGTTTCGGTGTTTCAGAAACTTCAAATTTGCACCATCAAACTGGTAATTGCATGGTCGAAAAAAGAGTTAATTTCTTGGTTTAATTTGCTTTTTTAATCTTAATTTTATTTTTATTAGACTTGATTATATACGTTGGGTTTATGCTGCTGACATGAATTATAGTAGATTTTTGTCATCTACTTCGAAAAGTCAGGTGTTTATTCTTTTTGTTTTTTCCTATAAGCATTAATAGTATCTAATGACAATATATTTTAGTAATTTTTTGCTAATTCCTATAAAATCACTATATGGGTAAAACTTTGACAGACTATAAAAACTAAAATCTTAAATTCTCAACCCTAACCCTAAAAAATTAAACCCCACACTCTAAACCATAAACCCTAAATTCTAAACATCAACCTTAAATTCTAAACCTTACAACACAAACCCTTAAACCTTAAACCCTAAACTAAAACTTTAACCCCTAAAACTAAGTTTACACGGCCAGTGTTTCAAAGTTTTTTTCCATTAATTATACGGTATTTTATATATCATCTTAGTTAATATCCAGTTCACTGCAAAATATGGTATTAAATAGCATCAATTTCTTATGTTAAAAAAATAGCATCAATTTCTAATAGGAGTATTAGAATTATAGAATTTTTTAATAAACATTTTTCATTACAATGTATTTAGTGTTTTGCATTATAACCCATATGCTACCTTATTTATGTATTTTATTATTTCGCATTCAAGCATTCTCTTGGCTTATTTAAGAAAATCTTATGATTTTTTTAAAAAATATCAATTTTATACAAGAGAAACCAGTGATTGAAAATAACCTATGTCAATTATACAGTTATGTTTTTTTTTCTATAATTTTCACAAAGATTCTCTACTTTAACTTGTTTTAATTAAGATTCAACTTTAACCTTTACCCTATATTTAAGGTGAAAATGAAAAGGAAACCTTAATCGATTTTGATGGTTTTGGGAAAAAAATCTTCCAACCTTTTTCGATGTTTTTTTATGCCTAACATTAAAAAATTAATTTTTAAATCATAACATTAAAACTTAAACTCTAAAACTTAAATTCTAAAAAATACAATATACACTCAATTTCCTAAAGATTAACCGTAAATTATAAACTTGTTTTTTTTAGTGCGGAACAGGCACCGAAAAATGACATAAATTTCTATTCAATGTTTTTGCATAATCTTTACGGACACTAACGCGTTTTCGGTCCTGTCATGTTGTTATGATTGAAGATAAAACGAATATTACTGCAATCAATTACGATGGATATGGAACAAAAGGTAAACCTATAAACTAGTGACCGTAACGAGCAGTCCTGTTTGCAGAATCTCAGCCAACAAATCAGCTGAAATCTTGCAAAACTGATCCGGAAGCTAGAAATCTGCAGTAGTAATGGAAATAATGTTATTTGAACAGCTAGGAATAAAGTTAACTGAATTGTTAACCTAAGACATGACTTGGCCTTGTAATTTTTACTAGGATGTTTTAGCTGTTTTTCCAGGATTCATCACAGTGTTCATCAATGGTGTTCCAACGGAAGTTCCAAGAGGACCCCTTGATGTGAAAAGCATGTTTGGTGAAGAGATAGAATTGGTTCACTCCTCCGGTGTGCCGATCCCCATGAACGAGTTCGGATTTCTACTCCAGACTTTGCAACATGGCGAAAGCTATTTCCTGGTAAGTGCATTCAGCTCAATAATACATTTTGTTCGACTCAACTCGATTAAACCCTAATAACAAATTCTGATGTTAAGACCAAAATGAATCTAGAAATCAAGGTTTCAGGTTGAGCTTAAATAAACGTTTCTTCTTCTTCATCGATGTTGTTAATACTAGGGTTTATAAAGAAGAAGAAATCAATAAGCTCGAAATTATAATCCAAATTAACCTTTCTTCTTCTTCTTCTTCTTTTTCACCTAGGGATACAATACTTACCAATTACATCTCATTCTTTATTGCAGGTTTCGAGAATAACATGAAAACATATATAACAAACCAGTAAGCTCGGAATTAAAATTTCAACATCTGCAATCTCTTCTTCTATTTTCAAGCTTCCGCCTCGTTTGTGCGAAAATCCAGCAGCAAACAAGTGGGAGAGCTGCCGGTATTAAGATGATAATATGCAACTATCAACTATATATGTAACATGTCCCATGTTTCCCTAGCTATTTTGCTTTAATTCATATATCTTGTTTCATATAGGAGCTCAACTCAAACCTGAATGTTACATAAATTTGCATGCATCTTATCTGAAATGTCCCGGGCGTGGATTTAAAATGATGTGCGCTTCATATTATATGTGTTTGTATATTTTGTGCGACATTCGACATTTTATATTAATATAAATTTTAATAATTTAATAATTCCCATTATTTAAATGACTAGTATTCTAACTTTCGTACTAATACTATGCTTTCCATCTGCTATAGTTTTACCATTTATGTTGGACATATATTCCAAATATATAAAGATCTCTTGGTTTATATATAGGTATGTAAGGGAATAAATTGGATATCAATTTTCTTTTAACAACCCTAATTCAGAATTTTAGAAAAATCCACTCTAAACATACATAAGAACCATTTATGTCGCTTGAGTTTTTAAATTTTTTCCTCAAAAATTATAATTATATATATAAACAAACTAGAGTGATAACAGGCGTTTCAATTTTTTTCTAAAGACAATCATCAGTGTGGAAAATGATTTGATCCACTGACGGTAGAAAACGAAGTTTTTCACAAGTAGTATATTTTTAGAGTTTAAAGTTTAGTGTGTAAAATTTAATACCTCTAAAATAACATGTGAAATCATTTGATGCATATTGTAAAAATAAAAAACTTCACTCACGGTACATCAAATATTAACCCTATTATTATTCTACAACGTGACATTTTTTACCGGTGATGTACGGGATAAATCTCTAATATTCAAATATGATTTATTTGAGTGTATATAATTTGTAAACATTGAAACAATATTTTTTAAGATACATCCAAAACCCCATAACTAGACGTCTGGTAGTGGATGACAAAAAAGTATTTAAATGTTTAAACAAATTGGGAAAAAGGACTATACTTCAATTTTACCGACGACAATAAGAATCTAATAGGTTTATTTTTTTTTTTAATTTGATAAGTTGAGGTGGATGGAAAAGAGGGGTGCATGGGCAGTACGTGGGTATTCCACTTGGAGGAAGTGTTTTTGAATTTAGAATCCCAAGAGAATAAAATAAGAGAGGTTGGCCGGCCCTTCAGTCTTCACCACCGACCAAAGAAACCAATCTGAATCATACGGATGTTTTGTTTTTTTAACAATTATTTATTTGGCACATTTACTCACAAACTGCCTCATGTGATCACTCCCAAACTTAAAAAAAAAAAATACAAATTGTGTCCGATTTTACACACCACACAGTCTCCTTTTTTATATTAATGTTGTTTGAAATGTTATTTGATGTTTGATTTAAGTCCGAGTAATACATGTGTTACCAAGGCTAAATGATTGGGGTTAATAGAGTTTTTAAAATGAGTTAATTTATACTAGTAAAAAAATTACTATTAAAAATGAGTTAATTTATAGGCTTAAATAAAAAAATCAACCCCTAAATTATACTTTATGTTTGCTTTTAGTCCTCAAATTATTTTTTGTCAAAAATAAGTTCTTAAACTATCATTTTTGGTCACTTTAAGTCCGGTAGTTATCTAAGTCAAAAAAAATTCGACCAATAAGATATTGACATATCATAAAGATTTTTTTACCAATAGATAGTTTAGGGATTAAAATAAAAAATGACATAGTTTAGGTACTTATTTTGAACAAAAAATAGTTTAGAGACTTAAAGTGATTATAAATGATTGTTTATGGACTTATTTTGACCAAAAAATAGTTTAAGAGTTAAAAACAAACAAAAAACATAATTTAAGGTCTGATTTTTTTCATTTAATGCTCATTTATATTATATTTCGTCATACTCATAATTTAGGTGAAAATGAACGTTTTAAGTGAAATATATTTATAAAAATATATTTTATAAATAAAAAAGTTAAATTGATATTCAATTATATGTACTAATGGACTTTAGTAATAACGTACGTATGTATTAATGTACATGTACTATACTAAAAAGAATGTGTTAACGAGCCTTAATGGTCATGTTTTGTTATTAGGATTGGTGGTTTATTCAAGGCTTAAACCAAAAAACTCCTCAAACTATGCTTTTTTTTGCTTTTGCCCATTAAACTATGATTTGGGCAAAATAAGCCCTTAAATTATCATTTTGGCCACTTTAAGCTCATAAACTATGATTTGGGCAAAATAAGTTCTTAAACTATCATTTTTTGTCACTTTAAGTCCATAGTTACAAAAATATCATTTTATAGGCTTTTCTAACATATATAAATATTTATGTTCTTTTTAAATTTTAAAATATCATATATCAAAATAAGCCCCTAAACTATCATTTCTGGTCATTTTAAGTCCGGTAGTTATTTAAGTCAAAAGAAAATTATTTCGACTAATAAGATGTTGACACATCACAAAGATTTTTTGACCAATTAATAGTTTTGGGTAGGGCTGTTCAAAAATACCCGACCCGACTGACCTGACCCTATTACCCGAACATAAATAACCGGGTATTTATACGAAATTTTTTTTACCCGGGCCGTCACTTCTAGGGTCGGGCCCGGGTCACAAAATTAAGAATTTTCGGGTACCCGATTACAATCGGGTACTCAGATATATTTAAAATTAATATTTTTATATTCAATATACATATTTTTATATCAAACTAATAAAAAATCTAAGATTTTTTATATTTTATATTAAACTAATAAAACATTTTATATTTAAAATATATATATATTTATATCCGGGGTACTCAAATACCTGAATTTTTGGGTACCCGCAAAAACCGGGTCGGGATACGGGCCGCATTTTTTACTATCCGAAGATCCGGGTACCCGATACTTCTGGTACCCGAATTTGAACACCCCTAGTTTTGGGACTAAAAGAAGAAAAATGATATAGTTTAGGTACTTATTTTGACCAAGAAATAGTTTAGGAACTTAAAGTGACCAAAAATAATAGTTTAAGGGCATATTTTAACCAAATCATAGTTTAAGGGCTAAAAGCAAAAAAAATATATATAGTTTGAGGGTTGTTTTCTGGTTTAAGCCTTTATTCAATAATGATTATTGGTCATCGTTGACAATTATAACTTACTAGTGGCTATATGTGACGATTGTGAAACACTGAAAACATTTGATATTGTATTATAACTTGAACGGTCATGTGTGACAAAAGAATATCTTAACAACCGAGATTGTTTTGAAAAATACTCAATGAGTAAATAACTTGACTTAAGCACAAAAATAAATCACTTTTTTTAACATACAAAAAATAAACCATAATTAAATGTGTCGTGGTATAAAACTATTATCTTAGAAGTAAATTCGCTTTAATAGGTGTAATCGATGCACTGGACGACATTATGAGATTAACATAGTCTTTCCAAAGATTTGTACACCCAAAAACTAAAGCAAACGATGATGGTATTGCCCTTCTCTAAAAACTCAAGATTTGCAAAAGCAGAGAGAAAAAAGAGTGTTTAGCAAAAGATGTGTTTGCTGTGGGATAATCAGAAATGAAGCAAAATAGTCTCTATTTATAAGCTGAAGTAAGAGCGTAAAATCGTCCATTTGCAAAACATAGAATTAAAACATGATTAAGTCATTGTATAAGAATGGTCAAAACAAAAGTTTAATTTTCGAATAAAAAAATTATTTCACAGTTTAGAATACACAAAAAGAAATTCTTATAAATCTTTTCTAAAAATATATTACACGTGTGATACATGTCAAAACTATTATCAACATGACAAAATTCATAAACAAGTTGAATATAAAATGATCTAAATTAGAATCATCACGAAACTTTGAATTTATTTTTATATACGCATAAACTTTGATGAAGTATATAATGCGATGCATGAACTTTGATTTTGTGCAATTATATAAATAATATTTTAATTTTATTTGATTTATTTTTCATAGACTACTAAAACTATTATCAATATAGCACATTTTATGTTTAAATATTATTTATATAAATAATTATATTAATCAGATATGAAAATAAATGGAGGTGTTTAACTTTTAAATGTCTATAATTGAAAATAAACAGAGTTTTATGTTTATATGTTAACCAAAAATCAAAGTTTCATGTGTATAATTATACCAAATCAAATTCTATATATCGCATTGCAATTTGACAAAAATTTATTTGTAGTTTTGATATTTACCTTTTTTGGATTACAATTACGATTAGAATTACAATTGTGATACAATATCCAAATAACTTCAATTAAAATCACATCACAATACCCAGTCATAATAATAAGATTCAAACCTAAAATTTCAAAATTCCCAACTCTTAATCATTGAGTTAGCAAATCAATAGAGAATCATAATCAAAGTTGGCAAAGGCTTCATTTTATAATACTTCTTAAGCAATAGCCTAAGGATCTTCCAATGATTTGATTATAAAATATTTATATTTTTGGCTTAAAAAAAATAAATAAATGCCTAAACTATCATATTTTGAACTTTAGGTGCTTAAAATATTTTTTTACTAAAAATAGGTGCCTAAAGTTTACACCGTTACAATTTTAGGTGTATGGTAGTTAACTGCCGTTAAAAAAATCGTTAACCAAATGATTGACACATATAATTTGATTTTTTTAATTTTTTGAAGAAAAAACTTTTTTTAATTTTTAAAAGGCTTAACTACAAAATATGCGCCCAAACTATGCATCTTTTTTGCAATAGGTGCCTAAAGTATTTTTTGACTGAAATAGGCGCTTCAAGTTTTATTTTTGGCTGAAATATGTGCCTAAAGTATATTTTGGCTAAAATAGGTGCATAAACATTCATTTTTGGTTGAAATAGGTGCCCAAGAAGATGCCAAAATTGACTTTAAAATAAGTCAAAAATGAAAGTTTAGGCACCTATTTCAGCCAAAAAATAATTTAGGCACCTATTTCAGCCAAAATGAAAGTTTAGGCACTTATTACAAAAAAGTGACATAGTTTGGGCACTTATTTTATAGTTTAGCCTTTTTAAAAATCTCGAAAATTTTCATTTTTTTACAAAACAATCCCTAAATCCCTAAAATTTCCCAAACTCAAACCCCCAAATCATCGCCGTTTCCGCCGCCCCTAAGCACACCTCTTTGGTCGTCGGACCTAGTCGGTCATTTTCCCAACATGACATCATCAGAAACGATGACGACGTGTCAGCTGAACGTTGATTTCTCGTTCGACATTCGATGATGCCGTGTTGGAGGAAATGACCGATTAGGTCTGGCGACCAAGGGGGTGTGCTCAAGGGAGGCGATCGGGGGTGAAAGTGGTGGTGATTTGGGGGTTTGGATTTGGAAAATTTTAGGGATTTGGGGACTGTTTTATAAAAATTGGAAAATTTTTGAATTTTTTGAAAAATTTAAATTTTTATGTAAAAAATATTTTATATATTTTTTATTTTGAAAAAAATAAACATGGCACGTGCTTGTTTTGATTGATTAACGATTTTTTTAACTGTAGTTAACTATCATGCATCTAAAATTATAACGATGAAAATTTTAAGCATTTATTTTTAACAAAAAAAAATTTGGGCACCCTAAATTTAAAAGATGTATAATTTGATCACTTATTTTTCCATTAATCCTATATTTTTTCTCACCAACTTATTATATTAATAGCCCACTGCATTCAAACCTCGTAGGCAAAGACTACAACAGGTTCCTTCAACTTCATATGCTTTTCCCCTTGCAGATTACCAGGAAAATGAAGGGAAAATTGCTTGATTTCGTTACTTTTCTCGTATTTCTTTTCCTTGACTTTGTTGATGTTGTTCTTTGTGCGACATACAAGTTACTTGATCAGTTCTTCGAAGCTAAATCCTTTCCGAGAGATGAAGGAATTGTCAGAGACCTTGCTTGGGAGGGAAAATGTTTCCCGGGAAATGGGTTTCCTTAGTGTCGCCTGAAAATTACGTGAATTCGGAAGGAAGAGAGCAACAGATGGTGAAAATGGAGGGGTGGGAAACAGATGGTCCGACTGTGGATGTGATTCCTGTGTTTCTTGGATGAAGGAAAGTAATCAGAGGCTTCGTGTTGTAGTTACAGAATTTCCACAAGTTACTCTTTTTCTCGTCTTAGATTTAGAGATGCTTTTAACGCGGCACATACTAATATTTTTATAGTTTTTGTTCTTACATAAAATCATACTCGTTGATAAAAAAAAAACTATTACAACCTAGAGTTTAATCTAGATTTCATGAGTTAAACCCTATAATATGATATCCGTAAGTTTATGATATGTTACTTTCGTAATATTTGAGCATAGGCCTATAAACGAGCCGAATGAAAACGAACGAGTGTATGTTCATGTTCGTTCGTTTAATTTTAATCGAACAAATAAACGAACACGAACAACTAAACGGACATAATTTATTGCTCGTGTTCGTATGTTAAGGAATGTATCTTGTTCGTGTTCGTTCATGTTCGTTCGTTAAAATGATAAACGAACACAAACAAACGAACATAAAAATTACATATGTGAATAAATTTAAAAGAACATAAACGAACGAACATATGTGAATAAATTTAATTTTTTTAAATATAACAATTTTGTTATGAAAAATAATAAATATAAATGGATATATAGAATAAATTTAAACGAACATAAATGAACAGATTATCGAACGTTCACGAACGTAAATGAACAAACGAGTCATTTGTTAGTGTTCGTTCATTTAATTAAACGAACAAAAAATGATGGGTGATATTAATGAACAAAAATATTCTACTCCTTTTTTATGCATCTTTTTTAAGCCTCAACACTAAAAAACTTAAATTTTAAGTCTTACTCTAAATTTTAAATCATGAACCCTAAAAAATATATATTACTCCAATTATCTAAACTTTAACCATAAACCCTAACTTTATTTTTTTAATGGGGAGGCATAAATAACGCACCAAAAAGTGGAGAGAATTTCTATTGATGTCTATATCTTTACATGACCGCAGGAAACAATGAGTATGATCCAAGACGAGAGACAACTGAGAATGTGATATTCTTACATGGATTCCTTTCTTCTTCCTCGTTTTGGACACAAACAGTTTTCAAGCATTTGTCTGAACCTCTAAAACAACAAATGTACAAATTATTTGCCGTCGATCTTGGAAAGAGTCCGAAGCCAAATGACAGTTTATATAGATTGAACGATCATGTAGAAATGATTGAGAAATCTGTAATTTCACCACGAGTTGAGTTCGTTCCATTTGGTGGCACATTCCATGGGTTGCACATTTGCTTTGGCCTTAGCTGCAAAGTACCCAACGCTTGTCAAATCAGTCACTCTTGTTGCATCTGTAAATAAATAAATATTAAAATTTGAATTTATATAAGATGAAATAATAATATAAATATTTTTTGTCTCGATTAATTAGTTAACCTCTGATAATTTTTAATCCTTAATTAAGTTTCCAAACACAGTTGCTAGAAAAACACTATGGCCACCATTAGCATTTGGTAAATCAATTATGTCATGGCATGAACACGTGGGGAGAATTTTTTGCTTCATTTTTTGCAAGAACCATACCACATGGGAGAGGATTTTCAAGCTATTCACTCAAACAAGGTAACAATTTAAGAATATAAACCATTAACTTTTTTCGGTATCTTATTTATGCCCCATACAAAAAATTATGTTTAAGGTTAGGGTTTAGAGATTTAGGGTATGATGCATTTTTAGGCTGTAGGGTATATGATTTAGAATTTAGGATTAAGACTTAAAATTTAATTTTTTATGTTTTCAGTGTTGGGGCATAGAAAATGACACCGAAAAAGGGTAGAAGATTTTTGTCCAACAATTTAGTCCCTCTTTTACTCATAAAACTATACATTCATATTTATATTCAATACACTGACGGTGAATTTTTTTCCATAAGTGTCTTAATTTTAGGATTTATGGATTCAATTTAGGGTGTGTTTGATTCACAGAATGTAAGATTACCCTTGGGAATAGGATTCCCGGTATGTAACATTACTTGAAATATTACTGAGAATGTTAGATTACTTTGTTTGGTTTATTTGGTAAGAATGTAAGATTACATTGTTTGGTTGATGGAATATATGATTACTTGGAAGTAAATTTTACTATATTGTCCTTGTGATATATTATCTTTTTAACAAGTGAAACTTTCAATATTAATTTAAAAATATTTGCTTGAAGATTCATACAATTATACTTAGCATATTACTAATATAATTAGTATAAACAATATGAAATATATTTTTATTAATATTAAAATTTTCATAATTAAATTCAAATAAATAAATATTTAATGGATAACTACGTTTAAATATTAAACTAATATAAAATAATTTTTAAATAAATATACTCCCCAAATATTAAAGCACAATTGAAATAGTAAAATGAATAATAAATTTGCATAAAGTCAAGAAAAAAATGATAAATAGGAGATGATGATCGCATCATGAAACACTAAGTTACGAGGATTTCTACGAAAATAGAACATAAAACCAATAAACTCAAAGGTTCTCTTTGTAATATGCTATGTGTCTATTTTATTTTCTTACCAAAATTTTATAAAAAAATTATAAAATATTTAGACATTTTATCAAAAAATTTCATAGCTGTGATTTTTTTATTTAAATATTAAAATACTTTTTAAATATGTGTAAAACCATTTAAATTCACGTCATTTATATATGCTACAAAGAATCCAAAGTAAGAAAACTCATTACTTCAAGGGCAATTTTGTCTAAAGTGGCCGAAATTGACAAATACCTAAGGGAAGGGTGGTAATCATATTCCTGGAAAGTTGACAAAAAAACGCCACTGTTGGTAATAATCTTTTTCAGGTTAGTGAGAATGAGGATAAACCAAACATGGGAATAATCTTTTTTGTGAACCAAATGTCGCCTTAGAATTTTTGATTTAGGGGTTTAGAGTTTAAGGTTTGTGGTTAGAATTCATGGTTTATAATTAGAGTTTAAAGTCTATTATTAAATAGGGTGATCAATTACCCTAAATTGAGAGTTTTGACATTATGTTAAAAATGAAAGATGAATTGTTTTAAAAGCTTTAACTTATAAGAAAGATTCGAATAAAGGATTCAAATTACGATCAGTGATGTGTTGTAGTTAAATATATACATTACAATTATATTTAGATATAATTGATGTTATCGATAGCAATCGATACTTAACTCTATAAACACAATTGTTACCTTGTATTTAAGTTTAAATATTGTATCTCGTTTTGACAATTTCAGAAAACTCGGCTTCATGAACACACCCACCATTCAGCATGGCATAGCATGCACAACGTGATCTGTGGAGGGCAGCAACAACTTGAAGATCAAATTCCAACAAGTGGAACTCGACATTGTACAAAATGCCGATCATTCCTCTGTAATTCTTCATTGAGGGATTTTGCCAAGACTTTACAACATATTTGCGCTGGATCTACATATGAATAGGTGATCATGTTGTAATAAAGGAGTTCATTATTCAATATTCATTATATCTAGTGTGTTAATAAAAAAGGGAAGTATACATTTTAGTATTTGAACTTTGCTTCAAGATGTAATTTGTGTTAACAAACTTTAGAGCAGTTGGTTAAAGTTCTTAATTGACACTATTTTCTTCTCTTAGATTATCGGTTCAAGACCCAGTAGAAGCAAAATTATTTGGTAACGTTTGTTATTTTTTTATTTTCTTTGATGGCGCACACATACAAACAGTAAATATTCATTGAATTATTAAATATTTATTTAATAGTGAATTTAGAATCAATATTCTTATTATTCAAAGATATTCTAATTAATTCAACCATATATATTAAGTTGCATAAACTTCAATAATATCCAACAAGTGCAGAATAATAAAAATATAATATTTATATATGAATTATGAAATGATGACAAATAAGATTTTTAGGTTTCACATCTTGTCAAAGCATGAGCACAAGTGGTAGTAGACTAATAGGTGCATCAGATTCTTCAGTTTGGGGGAACCTTAGAAAGTGTCATTCGCCAACCAAACCAAAGAACGGCACAATTGCCAAAGTTAAACCAAGGAATAAATTCATACCCACTTTGTATTTTTTTTCCTATTCTAACCCATTAATTATAAAGCTGGGGTCTTCCTGTTTGAAGGTGTAGAATTTGGGGTGGTTGATTTTAAGATCATGGATTTGGAGATCTTGCAATCAATGGATGTTCAGATTCTTGCTGGTGTTGCAGTAGCTGTTTTAGCCGTCGTTGTTACTGCTGCTGCTTTTCTGTTTTCCTCCAAGAAATCCAAAGGTTTGATTTTTCACTCAATTTGGCATTTTTGCGGATATTGTAGATGTTAAAGTCTTCTTTCATTCAAAGATTTTTATCCCCCCCCCCTTTCTGATTGATTGTTCTTTGAGTTCTGAGTAATGGGTGTATTAAATCCTGGTTTTCCGTGTATGTTTTGATCTGTTCTTGGCTTGATGATTTTTTTTGGTTTTTTTTTTATTTTAGCTTCTTAGAATCAAAATACATAAAAGAAAAATTAATGTATGAAGATCTTCGGATTGTTTGAGTTGCTCGTAACATTGTTCACATTAGGCGCGTAATGAAGCTGAACTCAAGCTTAAGAAGCTTGAGGTCGAGCTCCACTCGAGGCTCTAATCTCGAATTTGTACTCGATCTAGTTCGCTTTTAAAGCTCTATTCAGCTTAGATATAGCTCCATGTCAATTAAACTCAGTTACATCAGAAAAAATAAACTCAGTGTCCTTTCCTAGCTATTTGAGTCAAGTATTATGATACTCAAGTTTACCTCACTTAATAGCTCAAGTTATTGAGGCTCGAGCTTGACTAGATAATGATTGAGCTGAATTCGAGTTTGTCAAGCCAAACCTGAATAGTTTACAAGCAAAGGTGTCTCCTTTACACCCTAGTTGAGACTGTTTTACTGTTAACCATTATCTGTTTCTGGTTCCTGCATGTTTTGGCATACCGACCGAAAGTATAATGTAAGATAGAGTTTTATTTCTTCTGTAGTTTTTGAAAATGAAATGGTTGGGAGTGAATTTCTGTCACATAAAGCTGAACAGCTTGGTATGCACGGCTTTTCATAAAGAACAATGTATGCGGGAAGCACATGAGAAAGGCTAAGAGCAACTGGAGTTGGTCTATCAAAATATTTTGATGAGTGTTCTTCTGAATTTATAATCATAATGGTACATTGTCTGACCTAGAGATTGACCCCCCTGTGTTGACTTTAACATATGACCACTAGGTTAACCAAATTTGCAATTTCAAGCAGTCTACTTGCTCGAATCTGCTTGAATTTGGCTTGTTGAACTTGTTAAGCTCTATATGCATCCCTCGTTGCAAGCACTATAATCGGTCTTTAAATATTTTATCTTGTATCCTTAGTTGATTTTGCAAATGAATTTGTACGTGCTAACAAATATTAGAATGGCAATCACCTTTTCTTTGTCTCTGTAGAAGTTAACTTACTGAGACTTTGAATATGCCTCTAATTCTATATAATTCTTCCCTTCTCCGAGATTTTTAACATTCTTTTGTAATTATGAAGTTGCTGATGTTGTCATTTGTGCTTTTAGGCTGTTTGGATCCAGAGAATTTTAAAGAGTTTAAACTTGTGAAGCGCCAGCAGCTGAGCCATAATGTTGCAAAGTTCACGTTTGAACTTCCTACTCCAACTTCAGTTTTGGGTCTTCCTATCGGACAGCATATAAGTTGCAGGTTCAATTGATTGTATTCATTGTTTATGTATTCTTCGTGGTACAATGGTTGTTGATACTTTCAAAATGCTTGTGAATTTGATTAATATTTAAGTTCAATATTTTTGTATTAATAGGGGAAGGACAGCCAAGGTGAGGAGGTTATTAAACCATATACGCCTACAACATTGGATTCAGATGTTGGCTATTTTGAATTAGTTATTAAGGTACTTGCCAGAAACTTGATGTTGGTTCAAGTGGTTTGATATTTACGTTTCTGGGTGTTTTGATCCACTTGCTTTATGATGAAACATTGTTTGTATGTAGATGTATCCTCAAGGAAGAATGTCACACCATTTCAGAGAGATGCAAGTCGGTGATTATCTTTCTGTGAAGGGACCCAAGGTATATGGTTTATTTCATATGAATGCATCAACATGGCAATACATATGGTTTATTTCATATGAATGGATAACCTATGTCACTCGGACTATTTTACCATGTTATAAACATTTATTCAAATAAATTCCTCTTGTTATTGAATGATTGCTTCCTAGCTGGGTTTCTTGCCTCTTTGTAATTATGTTTGACTCGATACTTTACATTGGTTCTCATTTCTTTATGTTGCTGTTCCATTAACTGTTTCTTCCAGGGGAGATTCAAGTATCAACCTGGCCAAGTTCGAGCATTTGGGATGATTGCTGGAGGCTCTGGCATTACTCCAATGTTCCAAGTATGTTAATCATTTGTCAACTAGTGCTTCTTATTTTGCTTGTATTTGAGAGAAGTTGATTTGTCATTTTTCTCAGTATATAGTCTTTTTGTGAGGCTTAGAAGTGTTTATACGAGTACACATCCCGCCTAATTGTTTTTTGGTTTTTGTTTCGGATTAGGTAGCCCGAGCCATATTGGAGAATCCAAAAGACACCACAAATGTACACCTTATTTATGCGAATGTCACATATGATGACATTCTTTTGAAGGTATTTTGATTTCCATCTTTGTGGTTAATCTGTATACTACCTGTTTTATCAATTAATCAAAACTAACCAACAGGTTTGTTCTGTCTTCCCTTCTGAAAAAAAAATAATACATCTTGCTGGTAAGGTCCAAAACATAAGATTGGCCGAAAAACCCTTTCTTAAGGACCCATTTTGACATCTGTGTAAGACTCATACTGCGACATGGATAGAGGATATGACACTCCAAATACACAGAAAAAAATTAAAATGCCCATATCAAACACTCTAACTGAAATGCAAGTAATTTAAAATGTCAAAATTGAAATCATCTATTTGCAGGAAGAGTTGGATAGTCTTGCCGCCAAATACCCAGGTCGCTGCAATGTCTACTATGTTTTAAACCAGGTTAGTTTCCTTCATCTGGCAGTCTTCTAACAAGTCTTTTTTTTTCTTTCATTTTTTTTTCCAGTTTTTTTTAATATTGTTTTAAGAGCTAAATAATTGTCTGAATACAAAGCACCGTTGTGTTCCTTCCCTCGTTTTATGCATAGCGGCAATGCAAATATGAATATGATGGATAATGCTATCAAACTTTTGTTGAAACAAAGAATAATATCTATCCCTGAAGGATCGAGCTAATTGCCATTTATTAACGAACTGCCCTCAGCCTCCTGAAGTATGGAATGGTGGTGTTGGCTTTGTGTCAAAGGAAATGATTCAAACCCATTGCCCTGCACCGGCACATGATATCCAGGTACAATAACCTACTTCTTTATGTACTTTTATCTAAGGTATGCCTGAACAAGACTAGTTCAATATCAAAAGGAACTAAAATTAGATATCGGAAACTGCAGATTCTAAGCTGTGGACCGCCACCAATGAACAAGGCCATGGCTGCGCACCTCGAAGCTCTTGGATATTCGCCCGAGATGTTGTTCCAGTTCTGATCGATCTCACTCGAGACTCGAACTTGTATTCTTCATTGGTGTGATCAAAATCAAAGCCATTTATTGTGTTGTGGAGCCAACGGTGACTTTAATTTAGATGATCTGAATTACTATCATAGGGGTTTCCCATGAAGTCGAATAATGTAGATTTAGTCGAGCAATTAAACTGCGAAATCCTCGTCAATCTGGGAATAAGAAAAGTTAGAGATTCGAATTTTAAACTTATTCGGATGCTATATTATTTTAAGAATAATTTATACAGAACAAATCAAGAGTGCTTTTAAGCTCTCATTGGTAAATAAATATTTAAAACAAATTAGGATTAATTACACTTCCCGCCAAACATTTGATGCTCTTTCAAGTTTTGCGGAAACCCAGAAAATTTTATTATTATTATATAAAAGCTGGCAGTGAGATCTGCCATTGGTTTATTAAAATAAAATCTTTTAGACATTGTTGACTTAATTAAAGCATTAATTGTCATATATATATCTCCTTAACAGTTACCATTTCTCATAAATTAAAAAAATCGGTTAAGTACTTATATATAAAACATATGCGGTGAAAACAAATTTTTTTTACAAATGTCTTAATTTTAAGGTTTAGTGTTAGAAATTATAGTTTATATGTAAAGAATTTTGTGGATGTGGTTAGAATTTAGGGTTTATGGTGATAATTTTGAGTGTAGAGTTTATGGTAATATAGTTATGGATTTAAGTTTTGACTTATAAACCCTAAGTTTTAGTTTAGGGTTTAGGGGTTTAAGGTACAAGGGTTTTAAATTAAAAGTTAGTGTTTAAAATTTAGTGTATGAAGGGTTTAAAGTTTGGGTTTAGTTTTTTAAGGTTAAATTAAATTTTTAGAATTTAGATTTTTTATAATGTAAAATTAATGTTTCACAAACGTTTTAGTTTTAGGCTTTAGAGATTTAGTTTATGGTTATGGGTTTATAAGTTTAGGTTTAAGAATTTAGAAATTAAGGCAATTGTTTTATTAAAATAAAATCTTTTAAACATTATTGATTTAATTAAAGCATTAGTTTAAATAACATAAACCTCAAATTTATAACCATTTATCTTAAATTCTAACCATAAATCCTAAAGTATAAATTCCTAAATTATAAAGGATCTTTGGTTAATGGACCTGATTAAGGGTTATTAAAACATTATTTTTGGAATGAGTAAATATTCAAATAAATGAGATTAAAAAAAGGGAATCGTTGGGTTTTGTACCTCAAGTTTCACCTTCCCTAGTTAGGTACTTTTAAATACTTCTTACAATGGAAATTTCATATCAATTTATTTGGGAGGCTGTGCCACCAAGGCACCAACCTACCATAATAATCTTGCAACTTTCTGGTTTTATAATTAATTAATTTTGGGTTTTGATTTTTAAAACATAAATTTAGGTTATTCATATTACCCTAACCTCTAAACCTTAAATCCTAAACTCCTAAGCCTTCCTCTAAACCCTAAATTATAACTATAAACCCTAAATCACAAACCCTAAATTGTGAATTAAATCTCTAAACCCTAAAATTAAGAAACTTATAAAAATATTTTATTTTCACCGTTAATATATAAAATATTTTTTTATAATAAATTATTAAAATGTTTTAAAAATACTTTAATAGATATTCTAAACACTAAATTAGTATTTAATTAAAAATAAATGATATTAAAAAACACAAGTCGTTACATAATTTGATATTTAGTTTCACCTGCCCTAGTTAGGTCGTTTTAAATACCAATAATACTCAAGGTTTAGAGAAAAAATCTTCTTTAACTAACATAAAACAAGCATAAAGTAAATAAAACAATGAAAATTTCATATCAATTTATTTGGGAGAAAAATCTTTAACTAACATAAAACAATAATAATCTTAAAACTTTAATGAGTTTTTATAATTAATTAATCTGACCAAATCACCCAAGATTTACACTTTTTTAAAATGAAATATGACTCATCAATCATATTCTAAATGTAAATTTTATTACTTTTTAAAAATAGAAACAATATACAAGAAATATAAAAATTAAAAATATAAAAATAATTATGAATTAGATTACAACTCGATTTATTAAAAATAACTGAACTTTTTTGAAACTGTTTTTTAATATTAATTGTATATATAAGAGTTGATTCTTTAACAGCTCGAGATACAAAAATGATGATTTAAAATGTGAGTTTGTATAAATATCTTTGGGAACAAGAGAGTTAATCAATGTAATATAAAACACATTTAAATGTAATTAATGCAAGAAGTTTAATCATGTTTAAAATCTGACATATTTAAAATGTACATTTTTTTTATCACAATATCCGTTTGTTTTTTAAAGCTATCTTTTGAAACTGTTTGTTTGGTTTAATTGTAAGCAAGAGCCGAGTCTTTAACAGTTCGAGTTACAAAAAAATAATGATTTAAAAATGAATTTAATATTTGAGAAAATAGCGTATTTTTGAATATATTTTAAAATTCAAGAAATTTTATTTTTCACTTTGGTCCTCTTATATAATTTTTTTTAAAAATTGGTCTATTTATAAATTTACCTGCTATTTCAAACATTTATATTTTGCCCTAACTCCAAATATTGGCTCCGTCCCTACTAGGGACGAGAGGTTTAATCAATGTAATACAAAACACATTTAAATATAATTAATGCAAGAAGTTTAATCATGTTTAAGATCTGACATATTTAAAATGTAAATTTTTCGTCACAATATTTTTCTGTTTCTCAGAGCATCTATTAAAGAAAAATTACAATAACTAATATTTCGCGTTATATTAATTTGTATATAGCGTAAATAGTAAATACTGATTATAAATTTTAAAATTCTTTCCTACCTAAATTAATATCATTTCACTTAAATCACGTTATTTATCATAATTTTTTTAATTTTATATATAAAAAAAAATAGTTTTAGAAACTTAAATTATTTATATTTTATTGAAAAAAATCCCTTGAGTTAAAATTACTTGATTTTTATTTTATTTTTATTTAGAATAACATTACTGGTCACTAAACTATTTTTATTTTCTTGTTTTAGTCAATAAACTATTATTGTTGACATAATCCTCACTAACGTAGTAACGTTATATTTTTTTCTATTTTGGTCACCCGCCATTGAAAAGTCACTAAGAAATTAATAGTTTGGTGACCAGAAAAGAAAAAACAATAGATTGGTGACCAAAACAGAAAAAGAGTAATATTAATGACAAAAAAAAACTTAACATTAATAACGATTTTGTCAAAAGTAATAGTTTGGTGATTAAAACAGTAAAACAGGAATAGCTTAGTGATCCATTGTGTTGTTTAGCCTTTTTATTTATGTGCCTGGGACGTGGGTACACAAATACGCATAACACTGCAAGAAGTCTTTTAGTGCAAAGAAAACTAAAGCCCGCTTCTTCAGAAAGACCCTATTTTCTTTCATCTGCTACCGAATCAAAAACAAGACGAATCCCAAAATTCAAACCACAATCAAATTTCAAAACAACCACCCCTTCCCGTTGTTTTGTTTGGTTTTCTTTCAACTCTTTTGCTTGATTCCCGAGAAATTTTTGTTGCTTTTCCATTCTGGGTTTCTTTCTTTTTCTTTCTTTTCTCTGCCGGTTTCTTGTGTTTCAAAGAACTCTTGGTTGCCTTGCACAAGTGGTTTGAAACCCTTTTGTTTACAATGGGATTCGATTGAAAAATTTGGTTCGTTTTTTCTTGGATTTTCCATGGCTGAAAAGAGGGGATCTTCCATCACCAGGATATCTTTCTTTTGCTTGTTCTTAACAACAACGGTGATGTTCGTGTTAACTTCAAGAAGCCGTCCCGGCGTCTTTGATCGGAAATCGATGCCGGCCGAGAAGCTTCTCAGTGCGTTAAACAATGGCGATTCGCAAACATCTAATCAAAGCATTGTTGAATCTGCAAACGAAAGAAAAGGCGTGGAAGGAGGGTTTCAGTTGAGTTGCAATGGGAATTTGAAAGAACCATTAAAGATTTACATGTATGATTTAGACCCAGAGTTTCACTTTGGATTATTGGGTTGGAAACCCCAAGGGAACGAAATTTGGCCTGACGTTAGATCAAGAATCCCACCCTATCCAGGTGCATTGAATTCACAGCACAGCATAGAATACTGGTTGACATTGGACCTCTTAGCTTCAGAATTTTCAGAGAATCCAAACAGCCGACAAGCCATCAGGGTGAAAAATTCCAGTGAAGCTGATTTGATATTCGTGCCATTCTTTTCATCGCTGAGTTACAATCGGTTTTCGAAGGTGATTCCTCCTAGTAAGAAGAGCAAGAACATGGAACTGCAAACCAAATTGGTCAAGTTTTTGAGGAATCAAAAGGAATGGAAAGCTTCAGGTGGGAGAAATCATGTGGTTTTGGCTCATCATCCCAATAGTATGCTTAATGCCAGGATGCAACTTTGGCCTGCAATTTTCGTTCTTTCCGATTTCGGAAGGTATCCGATCAATATAGCAAATGTCGATAAAGATGTCATTGCGCCTTACAAGCATGTAATCAGAAGTTATGTCAATGATTCATCCGATTTTGATAGCCGGAAAACTTTGCTGTTCTTCCAAGGTGCCATATACAGGAAAGATGTAAGTTTCCCTTCTCCAACCATCGTTTTCGATACTTATATTGAATATATTCACGTTTGAATTTTAGTAACACTTTCTTGATTACAGGGTGGATTTGCTAGACAAGAGTTATTTTATCGTTTGAAAGATGAAAAAGATGTACATTTCGCGTTTGGGAGTGTTCAAAATAATGGAATACGCAAGGCAAGCCAAGGTATGCATTCGTCCAAATTCTGCCTAAACATTGCCGGAGACACTCCCTCGTCGAACCGCCTCTTCGATGCCATTGCTAGTCACTGTGTTCCGGTCATTATCAGCGACGAAATTGAACTCCCTTACGAAGACATTCTCGATTACTCTGAATTCTGCATATTTGTCCGTACTTCGGATGCTGTGAAAAAAGGGTTCCTCATAAACCGGATCCGGAGCATCACCAAAGGACGAATGGACTCGAATGTGGGAGAAATTAAAACAAGTTGAGCCTATGTTCGAGTTTCAGCATCCATCGAAGGAAGGCGATGCGGTTCAAATGATATGGCAGTCATTGGCTCACAAAGTTCCTGGTGTTAACATGAAAATAAACAAGTCTAGGAGGTACTCTCGTTTTGTTACTCGGAAAAGGAGAGGCCTAAGAATTATACCAGCACCAAAAAACTTCTGGTGAATTATAGGTTCGAATGAGGGTCAAATATGGGTATGTGTCCAGTTGAAGATTATATTTTTGTACCCGCTTTTAGATATGAATTCAATATCGATATCGAACATGAGTATAGTAGGAAAATGAGTATGTATAACATAGTTAGGGACTCAACCTTCCATTTGTGGCTAAAGATAAAAGCTGAAGAGAATTGATGTCTTAAATTCTTCCTTGGTAATGAACTTACTATTTTCAATCCAATCAATTGAATTGATAATTTTTTTTAAAAAAAGGTAAAATTGTATTTGTAGCTGTTTTTTGTACATTACAAATGTTGAAGAGTGCATTAGGCTTAAGCTTGGGATAGGCCCAACTAAAAGTTTCAGAAAACTTTCGAGCAAGTCAGGCCAACCTGGGCTTAGGTAAGACAATAAACAATACAAAGAAAAAAAGAAGAAGAAAAGGTTTATTTGAAATTTTGTACAAGTTCGCTTTTTTAGTTCTGCATTTTCATTTAAGCCCTTCTGTATTTTAAACGAGTTATTGAATTTGGACGAGTAGTTCGGCCTTGGACAGGTCTAATTGGGAGGAATTCTTTTTGAATAGAAAATATATATTTTTCGAATAATTGTATCTGAATTTTATTAATTACCATGAAAGATAATACAATACAATACTTCAAAAAAAAAGGACAAGTCCACTAAAAATCTTTTATAATAGTGCAAAGAAAAACGGACACTTTCATCGATATTAGCATACTAAAATTTAGAAACATTCATGAATCTCCTTGTCTCTATTCAAATGAAACGCTTTACGGGGTGAAAAATGAGTTGTGAGAGAACCAAGCTATCAGGCAGATTGCTTCGCTACCCAAGTCTGATTACATCGGCAACCAACCATCAACCGAGTAGTGATCCATCTTTCTAAGACCATCGATAAAATCATAATCAGAAATTAGCGCCGTGATGATCCTTGTACGAGTAAGAATCGACCGTTAAGATATGCTGAAAATTGATTGCCGACAACCAACCAAAAGAAAAAAAGTAAAGTTGCAGGCGGCAGAAATTTAAGAGAGAACGAATAGGTCTTAAAACAAAACACAAAATTCAGGCAGTTTCCTATATAATCATTGAAACAAAATTAACCACTTAGATTATAAAAGGACTCGAACAAAAGAGAGATAAAAATAATATCATTAATCGACGATGAAGGATAAAACCATCAACACTAATATAAAGATGCATATAACGATGAGACACGTTGACAATCAGTCAATATCACAACTCAATCACGAATAAAAAGATGATAATTATGAGCACGTATCCAAATTCAGCTCGAGGGTCTAAAGAATGATAGATTATCATGATAACCAAATAAATGTCATACGATCAGTTGAAGTGATGTCAAATCTAATGCTAAAAATTTAAAAAAAAAAAAAAAATAATCAAACGACTGAAAAAAGGCAAAAAGTTTATCAAAAATAGAGAAAAATGTACCACAATAATAGTTATTTTAATAAAAACTAATATATATATATATAATAAAATAAAATAAAAGAAAAAAAATTATCGGCTATCGATAACTAACATAAGTCTAGTGCTGCTTTCAGCCTAATTGAGATGATTTATTCTATAATAAATATTATAATATTTTATTTGAATTTATCGACCTATAAAATACAGGTATATACAAAAATATAGAAAATTTCTCACTGCCATGGTAGAAACTTGCAATTGTTTCCAGTTTTCGGCTTTATACAGGGCCTAATTTGAAGGCCATAAAGCAAATAGGCCGCTCAATGGAATTTCATTATCCCATGTTGATTTCCTGGCCCACGGAAAGAGAGATGACATTAAGCATGTTTCTTAGAACTGGTCTTTCTCCATTTTTCTAATTATATTAGGAAAATGTTGTGGTTGAAAAAAAATCATTGTTCTAATTAATTAAAATAATGTTTTATTTTTTGGATTCAATCATTAGTATTCGATTTATTTATTGATTAGTTCAGATCGGATTTTATAGATGATCATTATGGGGACGTCCCTCTCAATTCAGTTTTTTCCATTCATAACATAAAAAACTTTATTTAATGGATCTAATGCCTCATCCAGCTAGACCAACTAAATGATCTCAGTGGAAAAGTTGATGATGATTATCTTAGAAGACCCGTGTTCAATCGTTCTTTCTATAAGATGTGTACAGTGTCAAATGATTAAGAATATTTATAAACAAATACTCACATTTAAACTATTTAAAAATAGATAAATTGAATTTCAATCCAAACTAATTACTTACGATAAGTTTTGATAATAACAATTTGTAAACATGATACTTTGATTAAGTAATAAAAATTTATTTCACTCTAGTATCGTAACATATAACTAATAATAGAACAAAATTTATATCATATTAATACTTTAATAATAAAATATGTTGACGAGTCGAGTTTGGTTTGAGTTTAAATATAACTGTAAAAGTATATTTTTGTTTTAAATTTAAAAATGTGACGTTTTTTAAAAGTAGTTGAGTAAATCAATAGATTAAATCCTAAATTTTAGTAATATATTTTTTAATTTCAAACTTTTCATTTGAAATAATATATATTTGTGTGTGTGTAGTGAGAGTTTTATATGTGTACGTATATATACGGACAGTAAAGCTAACGCGTTATAATCAAAGCGAAAATATATCATAGATAAAACTAAAACCTAACAAATTAATGTACAATAAAAACCCATCATATAAATCCCTGTACCATCTCACGTGTCATGTCTCACCCGTATTGCATGAACTCTTATTGATCTATCAAATATTACATGAACTCTTCAATTTTTTTTTAGATTTGGTTAAGTTCAAGGATTAATTTGATCCGAAAAAATTTAAGATTAATTTGTCAAGTTCAGAGGTTGTAGTATGTTTCAAATTTTTTAAAAAATATTTCTGTAATATATATTTTAATATAATGTTTAAATTGCACAAATCTCTTTTTCATACATAGAACAAAGGAAAATGTTTTGATACACAAGTTTGTTTACAAAAGCATTTTAATTTCAGGGTTTAGAGTTTTAAAATAAGGTTTATGGGTTTAGGTCGTATGGTGTAGAATTTAATGTTTACGTTTAGAGTTTAGGGTTTAATGTTTAAGTTTTAGTGTGCTAGGGTTTGGGATTTAGGTTTTAAATTTATTGAAGGATTGTGTAATTTTTTTTACACAGCTTGTGTATCAAAATATAACCCTAAAACAAAATAAAATATGTGTTTATACATATTTAAATTCATACTCTTCTAGATGTTATAATAATAATTTTGTTAAATGATTCAAATTCAATTGTGTTATTATATTTTGTTAATTGATTTGCATGTTGGTCAAACTGCTCATCTTTGTTCTCTTATATTCTCTTAGGTCATGTGTTATACACTCACTATAAACACTTTACTTTCTTCTCCTACAGTCCATATTCCCTCTAGACATGATTAGAATTAGAATTAAAATTAAAATTTATCAAAATATATATATTTTAACAGTTACGTTAACCACCATGATAAACTTGGTGTCGATACATTAGAGTAAGGAAACCACTTAAGCTTCTGTAACACCCCAACTTTGATTAATTATAGAAAAAAGAAGAAAGAAAGAAAGAAGAATTGTGGAAAAAAGGTTGTGGCTGGTGGGCTTCGAACCCGCATCCTTCCTTTTCCCTTAATCAATGGGTTCTCACCTTTAGTAGGGGTAGCCAGGATATTAATTAGGGTAAACTACACGAGAGACCACCGATCTTTGGAGTTAGTGTCGAAATGACCACCGATCTTTTAATTTTGTCAAAATGACCACTCAACTATTGATATAGTTCCAATATAGCCACCAGCAGTTAAAACCTAACGGAGAGGCTGACGTGTCAGTTAACAAAAAATGTATAATTACACATTTAGTCCCCGCGATTTTCACATTTAATCAATTTAGTTATAGTTTCAATTTAATAAAATAATTTAATTATTCAATTAGGTGATGACACATGTCAGCACCTTATTGGAGGACTTTATCTATTTTTATTTAATTAAATTAATTTATTTTCCTCCTCTAATTAGGTCGTGTCACCGTCTTATTAGAGAGAAAAATCAAAGCATTGGACAAATGTAGTTGGGGGTAATCAAACCCACAATCCCTTGGATGTAGAGGGAAAGCCTTTGCCACTGGGCTAGGCACATATTTATGACACGAAACACAAAATTTAATATATGAGTTATATGATTGTTAATGCCATGAAAAAAGAATTAAATGTGATTTTAGGGGATTTGAACATGACACACTTATGATGCATAAAAACATCTAACCCAAAATTTTATAAGCCCTAAAAATTTTATAGACACTAAAACTTAAAAAAAAATATGAACCCTAAACCCTAAAAACTATAGTTAGTGCATGATTTAAAAAATCTCTAAACTCTAAACCCTAAAAATATAGTTAGTGCACAATTTAAAAAATTTATAAACCCTGAACACAATTTTATAAACCATAAACCCTAAAAATTATTAATTAAATTAAAAATCATAAACCGTGCACTAACTATAATTTTAGGGTTTATGATTTAGGGTTCATAAAATTTTTAGGGTTTAGGGTTTATAATTTTTTAAATCATGTACTAACTATACTTTTTAGGGTTTAGAGATTTTTTAAATTATGCGCTAACTATAATTTTTAGGGTTTATAGTTTACATATTTTTAGGGTTTAGGAGTTTAATGTTTACAAATTTTTAGGTTTTAGGGTTTATGGTTTATAAATTTTAGGGTTTATAATTTTTAAATAATGTATTAACTATAAATTTTAGGGTTTAGAGTTTAGAGATTTTTTAAATCATGCATTAGCTATAATTTTTAGGGTTTAAGTTTACATATTTTTAGGGTTTAGAGTTTTAGATTTTTATGGTTTATAAAATTTTTAGTGTTTAGGGTTTATAATTTTTTAGTTTTTAGGGTTTATAATTTTTTTAAATCGTGCACTAACTATATTTTTAGGGTTTAGAGATTTTTTTAAATTATGCACCAATTATAGTTTTAGGGTTTATGGTTTATAATTTTTTTAGGTTTTAGTGTCTATAAATTTTTTAGGGTTTAGGGTTTATAAATTTTTGGGTTAGATGTTTTTATGCATCATAAGTGTGTCATGTTCGAATCCCCTAAAATCACATTTAATTCTTTTTTATGGCATTAACAATCATATAACTCATATATTAAATTTTGTGTTTCATATTATAAATATGTGTCTAGTCCAGTGGTAGAGGCTTTCCCCTACACCCAAGGGAATGTGGGTTTGATTCCCCCCAACTACATTGCTTTGATTTTTTTTCTCCAATAAGGTGGTGATTAATTTAATTAAATAAAATGGATGAATTAATTGAATAATTAATTTATTTTATTAAATTGAAACTAGGACTAAATTGATTAAATGTGAAAATAGCATGGACTAAATGTGTAATTATACAAGTTTTTGTTAACTGCCACGTCAGCCTCTCCGTTAGGTTTTAAAGGTTGGTGGCTATATTGGTACCATATCAATAGTTGATTGGTCACTTTGAAAAAATTAAAAGATCGATGGTCATTTCAACACCAACCCCAAAAATTAGCGATCTCTCGTTTAGTTTACCCTATTAATTATTCAAGTCAGACCCACCATTCAAAATATATAAATTTTCTTTTGGTAAATTTTGACAGATATGAGCTATTGACTCAATGGCTAAGCTTAAGGGAGGGTGTGGGTTAGAAGCCCACCAACCACAACCAATTTTCCTTAATTCTTGTTCATTATTTTTTATAATTAATCAAAGTTGGAGTGTTGCAGTTTCGTTCAGCGTGAATTTACAAACGTCCATTTGGAGAAAAACTGAAAATTTTAATTTTTATAAAATGCCCGTTTAAAGCATTCTTTTGTGACAGTTTAATATTATTTTTTATTCAACAGTCAAATGTTCGTTGAAAATGACGAATCGGCCCTTAAAAACACAACAGCTCTACTGAGTTTGTATGGTCCCTGAATTGAAGTACATATAAAATGGTTGTACTTTTTCAGAGTTGAAGTACATAAAAAATGATTTCACTTTTTCCTTTTAAAACGTTTAAAAAAAATCAAGGCATCATTTGATAGGACAAAACAGAAATTATAGCCATTATTGGCACTTGTGGGAACAAAATTCGTTTTCTTCGGTGCTCTTTTATATGTTTATTAAAGATTTTATGTGATGTATTAATAATTATTTTTTTATATTTTATTAGTTATTTTTATTTTATTAATAATATATAGTATAAAATTATTGATAGAGCATATAAAATGACATAAAAAAAAACAAAAGAATTATATTTCAGTCGGTCTGGGCGTGAATTGTTTGGATTGAAGTTAAAAAAAATAAAGAAAGTTTGCGTGGAATTTTTTTAAAAGGGAAATCATAGTTCTAAGTAAAATATTTAATATTTCTTACTTATCATTAAATTTAAGCCCTATTGATCAATTTTCGTCGTAGGTATAATAAATTTGCACTGTTTTTTTTACAAACTTTAATCTTTATTTTACTTAGAGGGGAGGGGAAGGAAAATGGTGCTCCTACCAAGTCTAGAACCCATGACTTAAGGAAATGTGAGGAAACAAAGATAAGCAGCTTGGCCAAATGGCCAAATAAACTTGCTCATAAATTTGTACTGTTTGATAACACTAACTCAGTTAAGAAACAATTTTAAAAAATTCTTTATTTCAAAGTATAATGAATATGATTATAATTATATAAAAGTTTTTTTATCTTTTTATATTCCTATATATCAATAATTAAGACAATTGTGGAAACTTTTAATTTCCTCCACTAGTGTATTGAATATGAATCATTTTATTGAATATAAGTTTATTGTATCTTGGGATGGGCACGGGTCGGGTTTTTGGCCAACCAGACCCGATCCGAAAATAATCACCCTAAATCAAACCCGACCCAATCATATTCTTTTTATAAAAAATATGACCCGAAAATTATATACATCAACCTGAACCCGATATATAAAAAAAATCAATTTTAGAGACTTAATTGTAAAAAAAATATTTTAGGGACCTACTTATAAAAAATTAATTAATTTTAGAAACCTAATTGTAAAAAAAAAACAATTTTAAGGACCTAATTATAAAAAATATATAAAGAGGGGTATTATTGCAAAATATTCCTAAAAATATATGAGAAAATTACACTATTAGTCTCGGGTGGGGTCAAATTTTTTCACCTTAAAACTAAATCTGACCCGAACTCACTTTCAATAAAAATCTGACCTAACCCAAACCTGACTTTTTCACAAAAAATTTGACTCGATCGTGTCGAGTCAGATCGAAACCCACCGAGTACGAATAAAATGCTCATCTCTAATTGTATCACCTTTCTATTGTGTGGTCCTTTACTTTTAGTATACTTTTAAATCAATAAAATTAATATTTCCTTTTCATTTATGGGTAAACTACAACGAAAGTCAATCAATTATGGGTAAGGTTATATTTGGGTCACTCAATTATTAAAAGTTACACTTGGTTCACTCAATTATGGGTAAAGTTACATTTGGGTCACCCAATTATTAAAGGTTACATTTGGGTCACTCAATTATGGGTAAGGTTACATTTGGGTCACCCAATTATTAAATGTTACATTTGGGTTACTCAATTATGGGTAAGGTTACATTTTGGTCACCCTTTATACTTAAAAAATATATAAATTTAGTCATTTTATTCTTTTAAATCACTTGTTAACCCTAGAGCACTTCATTTTAAATCATTAATTAATCAAATACACAAATTGATATATATATATATTAAATATGAAGGGTGACCAAATGTAACCTTACACTTGATTAAGCGACCCAAGTATAATTTTTAATAATTGGGTGACCCAAATATAAGCTTACCTATAATTGAGTGACCTAAATGTAACCTTTACCATAATTGAGTGACATCCGTTGTAGTTTATCCTTCATTTATTTCCTTTCCTTTTCTTAAGTGTTTTTTTTATTTTGTTTGTAATACCTTAAATGAGTAAAAGAAACCAAAAGTTTTAAAAGGGGGACCGCACGACTTGTGGTTTATTTGGATAGGTGGTGGAACTGGTGAGGAATCTGTGAATGTTCTCCCTGAAGCCGCAGGGCAAGGTTAACCCTTTTCCTTTCCGAACTCCAAATTTAATTCAATTTGGTTCGATTGTCTTATAGAAGTTAGTTTTTAACAAGCTTATATAATTTCAGTATATATATTCTTAAGAACACTTTTCTAATTTCCAGCTTGAAAATCTACACTTATTTTAATAAATTTATAAAATTACTTATTTTATCATTCTATTCGAACGTAAGATAGTATATGTATTCGATTTTATATCTAGATAAATTCACATATACCTTCATATTAAACTCATTGAATTCAAACTATTTAAGTAAAATACTTCGGGTTGTAAACGAACCGAACGTTCAGTGAACCGTTCGACGAGAAGTTCGTTTTTTTATTAAACGAACGAACATGAACAATATTTTTTGTTTGTTTAATTAAATGAACGAACGCGAACAAAGAGCTTGTCCGTTCATTTATGTTCGTGAACATTCGATAATCCGTTTGTTTATGTTCGTTTATGTTTGTTTAAATTTATTCATATATGTCTAGGGGAAACGTTGTGTCGAGTCGAGTAAAAAAATTCGAGTTATTCAAGTTGACAAGTCCTATTTTATGACTCGTTAAAAACTCTCTTCTTATCGGCTAGGGGTGTTCATTGTTCAGTTAAACGAACTAACCTGCCGAACCAAAGCAAAGTTGGTTAATCTGTTAGATAATTTTAGGTTTCGGCTAATGATTAAGAGTCTTTTTAACTTTCAATTATCAAATAATTATGTTTAAAATCAGTTAATTAACTGAATTAATCGAACTAACCAAAAATATTAAATATTTAACATATTATATATGTTATTTGTGTTCGTTTATGTTCATTTGTGTTTGTTTAGGTTCATTTATGTTCATTTGTATTCATTTATGTTCGTTTATCATTTTAACGAACGAACACGAACAAGCTACATTCCTTTACGAACGAACACGAACATGAAATTTTGTGTTCGTTTATGTTCGTGTTCGTTCATTTGTTCAGTCAAAGTTAAATAAACGAACATGAACACACCCTCGTTTGTGTTCGTTCGATTCGTTTACAAGCTTAAAAATACTCATCTTTTACTACTTAAACCACTTCTTGAGTCAAAAATTAGCATCCAAAACTTTTGATTTAAATATCGATATTTGTATTAATTTGTGTATTCTGAAATTATATTCTCCTTGCTAAAAAGTAAAAAGAAATCCTTTTGGTACCACATTTCCTATGATAAAGGCAGCAGTTAAGTTCCACTTTTTCACACCGAAAAAAGGTCAATGAAATCACAAGTTTCCCTCTAATGATTTGATGCAAGACTTTCGTGATACCAATCCCATCTATCACATACATACGTACATACATATATACATACTCGTATATACGAGTGAAAAAATAATGCATAAAATCTATAATAAAAATGTTTTAGAAGAGAAACTAAATGCTATATGTAATTTATGATAAATGGTTACTTATTAAAGGTCAAATGTATAGTTATTTAAATATAAAAGTACATACTTAATTTAAATAGTATTATTTTTATTTTAAAAAAATAAATTTATAATTAAATAAAATCATATAATTTAATTCGTAACAAACAAGAATATTATTTATATAATGAATATGAGAACTTGTATTATATGTTCGTCCCGCCATATCATCCATGGTCGCAATTAATATTAAAAACTATCTATTTCTTTAATTTTTTTATATAATCTCTTTACCAAATAAATCTTCACTCATATATACTGTAAATATGGCGTGACTGGACGAACCTACGATATAATTTCTCTAATAAATATAGATACTAGACATATATGTATCTACCGTGCGAGTATAAATAATAATTAAATGTTTGAGAAAGAGAAAAATAGATAAATACAACCGTTCATGATAAATGAACAGTTTGTTAACGAGACAGGATACTTATTTGTTTAGATATGGGGGTAGCTTTTGGGGAATAAAATTACGGAGCAAACATTTTATAATTATTATTATTATAAGAGGGATAAAATGTTGTCTAACAAATAAATGTAAGGTTTAGATCTAATATCAATTAAGAACCCAACCAATGGTCCTAATTGAAAAAGAAGATGATGTTTATCTTAAGAGATTCGAATTTAATTTGTTTTATCGGCAAAATATGTGTGTTTTTATTAAATTTTTAAAAAATATAAACATAAACTACATTATATGATTATAATCACCTTAGTACTATTAAAAAAATTAATATCAATTAAGAGTAAATTTATATCTTTTGTAAATATACCCCAATCTTATTGATAACTATTATTATTACTGTCATTTAAATAATTTTATCAATTATTTTTGTGTTGCTTGACTCGTTACATCAAATTTGGTTGACTTTTATAACTTCAATATATAAAAAATACTTTTTCATAAGTTAAGCAATATAAGAAGTTCGAATATTGACATTATGAATTGAGTTAATTAGGTTAGGAAAATATAAAACCTAAATTCCTAACCATAACACCTAAATTTTAAACCCTAAACTCTAAATTATAACCATAAACCTTAAATTCTACACCCTACAACTTAAACCACAACCTAAATCTCTAAACCTTACAATTGAAAGGTTTGTCTGAACTAAAGTTTACACACGCTTGTGTATCAAAGTATTTTTTGTAGTAAATATATATGGGATTAAACGTGGATGATAATTTTAAGGAAAATATTTTGATACACAAGTAAAATTTAACAAGCCTTTCAATTTTATTGTTTAGGGTTTTAGGTTAGGGTCTAGGGTCTAGGGGTTTAGTATATAGGGTGTAGAATTTTGAGTTTAGGGTTTAGGTTTTAGGGTGCTATGATTTAGGATTTAGATTTTAACTTTTGTAAAATGGTTGTGTAATTTTTTTTTACACAGCTTATATATCAAAATATAACCTTAATTTTTTTGAATATATATAACCTTAATTTTAAATAAGAAAAATGATCAAATTTGGTTATTATTCCATTTTCCTATTAGAGCAATAGTTTACTTTACAAAAATACCATTAATTTGTTAATAGGATTCATAGATATTGACTAGTTGATTTTCGCACATATATGTAAAAGTGGAAGTCACTGAATTGTTTGGAATGATCTATCTGCGAATTAATTTTAATTAAAAAAAAAACTAGAGAGTGTTCATAAAGAAACAACCGAAGTTAATTACATTTTGTTAATACTAAGAGATCCCAAACTTCTACAGAATCTCAAAAATGAAAGATCTAAACCCTACACAAATAACCCAAACTCCATTCTTTATTTCCCATTTCCCTGGATAAACCTTGGAATGAAACTAAGATAAATTAAATATAAAAAAAATCTTAGAAAATGGAAGACAATTCCATCATTTGATTCATGTCTTCTACTTGGCCTGCAGAACTTTCATCCAAAAGCCATTTCTCCAGAACTGATAATGGAGGATTATCATTATCATCGGGATTTTTCTCATGTCCAGTTTTTTGCTTTCTTTCTGGGTTTGAATTTCCACCATTTTCAGACTCCTGGAGAGTACCCTTTGATGTAGATTTCTCCATTAATATGGTAACATTATTGTTCATGTTCTCAAATGATAGAATCGACTCGAACTGATCATCTCCACCAGAGATCAAATCACAATTCGCAGCAGCCGAAGAAGAACTTCCAATGCTGTCACCGTTAACCTTAGGTGACGATCTCATCCAACCTTGAAGAAGACGAGAAATATTCTCGGTGCTGGAAGCATATGATGAAGAAGAAGAGCAGCTTTGGTTTAGCTTAACATTACTCGAACCACCTCGAGTACCGGTACCGTCACCGGAAACGATCTCGTCTGCACCTGCCATCGGAGAAGGCTCCAAAGCTGACTGGAACTTCGTTAGCTTCTTCTTCAAGTGGGTGTTCCAGTAGTTCTTTATGTCATTATCAGTTCTTTGCGGTAAATACGAAGCAATCGCCGCCCATCTATAACCAAAACAAACAAAAAATGCATAAAACTTGAAGAAAAAAAGGGATCAAAATCGAAATCCGATAAGAAAAAAGCAAAGGATTTGAGGATTACTTGTTACCCAATAATGCTTGCAAACGAAAAATCATCCCTTCTTCATGAGGAGTGAAGTTGCCTCTTTTGATTCCAGGTCTGAGATAATTAGTCCATCTAAGTCTGCAACTTTTGCTGCATCTCAACAACCCTTTTTTATATACATTTACAAACAAAACAAGATTTAGATCAGCTACACAAACCCATGAAATTCTGAAAGAGATGAAGTGAAAGTGTATACCAGTATTAGTGGGGACTGATCTCCAGTTTCCAGGACCATGTTTTTGAATGTAAGAAACGAGGGTGATGTCTTCTTCAGGAGTCCATGGCCCTTTCTTGATACCTACTTTAACACAGCACGGTGGTCTTCCCATGGCTTCCCTTTGCTCTTTGGCTTTCAGTTATGGAGCTTTCAAATAGTATCATAACGATGTGAGTGGCATATATAATGTAGGGGGAGATATTTTAAGCATAAGTGATATACTCGTTTTCGTAAATTATGATTAAAAATATTGGTTTTGTTATGTTGTTTTCATTTGAAGCTTGGGTTCAAGTAGTTATAGAAATTGAGCGACTTAAATTTGAATGTTTTTCTCAACAAAGGGACCCTTTGATTAAATTGGAGCTTTTTAATATTGGTCTCGATTCTCGAATAGTTTACGAGAGGAAAGTTATTTTATTATTTTCGAGTTTATTGTACAACATGTCTTCAAATTATGATTCTTATTTTAAAATGGTTTTCTAAAATTTTAACGTTCTAATTTTATCAACAAACAATAACATTTATTCTAAATTAATCTCTGAACTTTTGAATATTTCAATTTTATCCTTCAAATATGACTCTCATTCTAATTTGGTCACCTAAACTTTTGAACATTCTAATTTCACCCCATATTAATCATGTCTCGTGTCAATAAAAAAATTATAAAAATTGTTGACTGCCATGTAAACATTGGTGTGCATTATGTAATAATATGATGTAGCATAAACAATAATTAGGGGATGGAATTGAAACTTTCATAAGTTTGGGGACCAATTTAAAATGAGAAACATAGTTTTGAGGACATGTGGTACAATTAACTCATTATTTTCAATATATAATTATATTATTTTTATTCAATAATAAAAATTTAAATTTGAACTCAAGTAGTCGAGTTAGAATGAAACATAAAATCAAGATAATTTTTTTTAGATGATTAAATTTAATCAAGTATTATTAATATTTAAGCTAGTTTGTGTGGTTTTAATTTTACATCAAATTAAACTAAAACTTTAGGAATAAAATTAATCTGAATCAAACATAGAATTTCCAGCAACAATTTTCTTTTAACTCGAATTCAATCTCAAGTTTGCTTAATTTTGTGCCATAATTTTTTTAACTCGAATTACAAGCCTCAAAATTAATATTATACTTACATTTTTACCAATTTAATTTAGTTCGAAACGATTAGGGGTGCTTATTAAGTTGAGCAGCTCGCAAATAACTCGAGCTTGACTCGGTCAAAACTCGATTAAAGCTCGACTCGAGATCTTAGCGAGTCAAGTCGATCAAGGCCCAGCTCGACTCGATAAGTTCGTGAGCATCTCATTATTTTTTAATGAAGTCTTTTATGATTTTTTGGTGGTTACCTTAAAAAATATTGTGGTTACCTTAAAAAATATTGGTTTCAAATTTCCAAAACATTTTGTATTTCCCTAGAATTAAAAAAAGTTAATTTGTATTAATAATAAATTAAATTATAATAATGGGTCTTCTATTTTTTTATTAAAGTCTTTCCTTTTTCTTTTATTATTATTTTATGTATAAAGTAGAAAAGGAGAAAGTCTTCAGTTTTTATTTCCCAAATAAAAAAATATGATTGAAAGTTAAAACCCCGAAATTCTTAAAGCATTCTCTCGTTTGTTGTTCATCGAAGATTGTTGAGAAAATAAAAAGATTCTCACACTCGATATCAACTTCATCTCTAACTCGGTCATGATAGGTTTGTTTATTTATCTCCTCAGAGCTCACATTTTCTTCCTGAATTTCTATGTTTATATTAAGCTCTAATAGTATCATTAAATTTTACTTATATTAAAAAACAAGCTAAAAATTTTGGCGAGCTTAACGAGCAACGAGTTGAGTCGAGCAACGAGATCTTTTAACGAGCACAAGTCGAGCAACGATATTTATAATGAACACTACTTAACTCGCGATCGACTAGCTCAACAAGCACCCATAGACATGATTATTCAATACAACAAATAAGGTTAGAGGATAGGAAAATTATTATTATTATTATCATTATTATTATTATTATACCAATATATTTGGTGTAATATTCGCAACCCGATTGATTTTATATTTTTACTTTTTAAAAAATTAAAAAGAATTTATTATTTTTAATACATAAATAATGAATGGATTCGAGTTTCTTTATTTATTAAAAAAATTCGATTACAATGTTTGATTTTTTTGAATAGTCTAAAGGTGATTACAATGTAATATCTGTTCATAGATATTCTTAACTCTTTGACAATGGGCATACACCTTGTAGACAAAACGATTTAAACTCGTATCTTTTAGGATGAACATCATCTGTTTTTCTAATGGGACACTTATTAAGTTCACAATGTTTGATTTTAAATTTAAATAAATTAACGTACAATTATAGACTAAATTATTTATTTCCCGATCATTTAGGTGAAAAACACGTCACTCTAATTGGAACCACCGATCGAGTTTGGATTTAGATTTAGAAAGTGCATTCATATATTCAAAGCATCTACAAACCTATATGGTGAGAACAGTAAATTCTGAGGCAAACAACCCAACAGCTTGTACTGTTATATTAGTGAAAACTGCTTTTTTTTTTAGATTTTCTTCAGCAGAAATTAATTAGACATTATCTTCGAGTCAGGTTCTGTATAGACCGGAACTTTATCAACAAATCTAGCCATTCTAGTAGATTTTGTCTGTTTTGATACGAACTATATTTAATAAAAAAATATTATATAAAATTTTTAATTAAAATATTATACTATTTTTATTATTAAATGAATAGTTAATTCCAGTGGTTGGGTTAAAATGAACTGGACATAAAAATTAAAATTTTTGGTTCACAATAAATTTGATTTCACTTATGAAAAGATTTAATTAGATATGAAATTTATATATTTGTATTTTTATGCCATATAATGTTTTAAATATTACTTTATTCTATGACACAAGTAAATGCATATTTAATTTTATCTCAAGTATAATTTTGATATATTGATGGTTTGTGTTATATATCTGTATATTCTTATAACATTCTTGTTAATTTTCATATGGCATTGAAATTTATATTATATTATAATTTGATTATTTCTCTTATTAAAATTATTTCGTAGAAAATTTTATTGCAGCAACCAATCACATAAATATAGTGTTTGAAAAGCAGACAAAAGCAAAGTTATGGGCAATTGGTTTCCAACCGACTTCTTTGTACATATTTATGGGAAATTACTTTCATGTTTTACGGAGGAGGCTTAATTAATTTGTAATAAATGATAAATAATAATAATAATTAGCTTATCCAGCTACCACATGGATGATTTGATTGTATTAAATTTAATAATTTAATTATGTATTGTTAAAGTTTGTGATTTGAATTTTATTTTGATTTGATTCGAACAATTTAAAGTACGATATAAATGATGAAAAAATAATTTTCGAGAAAAATGTTGATTTGTGATGGATGCAGAGCTCTTATGATTTGGACCTTACCGCACATCTGATCCGTACACGATTATACTTATTTGTGAATTTTTAAAATTAAAAATAGAAATTCCTATTGAAGAAGATTGTATAATCTAAAATTGTTTCTCATCAAATAATTAGCCATATAAATAAATAATAAGAATTAGGAGTATAGGTTAGGTCGAAAAGCTTTAAAAGTCATACAACACAATTCTCTTATATTTTTTACATTATAGTAAATTTATCTCTTTCGCCCGTAATCTTTTATGTTTAAAAATTTTCATGTAAATATGTATATTTTTATTTTTCTTGTTTTTTGCAACCAATCCATTGTCTCATCTTACTTTTTGTAACATGTACATAATAATAATAATAATAATAATAATAATAATAATAATCGGGTATGACCTAATATTGTTTTAATTTGTATTTCAATTCATTGTTACTTTAATATAACCAAATTTAAAATGAACTCATAAGTATAACTAAATTTTAATTTATTTGTTACTTTAACTCGCAAAATTCGATATTAATAAAATGATAATTGATTTGGTACTATGTTTAGGCGTGGTGGGAGTGCAAATCCCTCTTCACACGTAACTGACTCCCGAACCCAAAAGAAAATCTCTGGTTTATTTTTTGGTGTTCGGCCTACATAACCTAAGTGACCGGTGGCAACTCCAAATTTTATTCTAAAAAATACAAGTTTTTAAAGAAATCTCAAAAACCAAATTTTTGAAGAAAAGTTGAGAAAAATCGATTTTTCAGATTTTAAAAAGATCGCTACAGAACAAAGCAATGACAACCATTGGATTGAAATACCATAAATGAGATCAATTCTAGCCGTCGGATGACGCCACGTAGGCCACATGAAAAGAAAAAGTAATTTGTTCACTCATTGTTAAGGTAAAATTGGTGGAAATAACCATGGAGTGCAAGGGCAAAATATATACTTTAAGGGAGAATTAAGTTTAAACCTTGCATATAATATTGTTATAAGAAAAAATTATAAATTTTGAATATGTATCATAATTAAAAATAAAAGTTAAAGTTGTTTTTGGGACTGAGACCTCATCCGTCGTGTAATGTCTAAAATAGTATTGTATTAACATCATTCATGTTGCTCTAATTTTTTTTTTTGAAAAATCATGTCGCACTAATTATAGAGCGGGTTTAAAATTTAACCGGCGCGGTTCTAGAAATTTAAAATATTAAATTTTTAGATAATATTTTAAGTTAATTTTTTTATATTTTTTAGAAGTATTAAATTTTATTTTGTAACTATCGATATTTATCTAAAAAATTAAAATGTTATCAGAAAAATTAAGCACATAAATTTATTTTATAAGTATCGAAATTTGTCAAAAAACATAAAAGAATTAACCTAAAATGTAATAAAAAAATCTAACACTTTAAATTTTTGGACAAATTTTAAAACTTACTGCCTGTTAGCCGCACCCTAGACCTCATGCCTACCTAAGCCTATAAACGAACCGAAAGAACACGAACGATGGTGTGTTCATGTTCGTTCGTTTAACTTTAACTGAACAAATGAACGAACACGAACACAAAATTTATTGTTTGAGTTCGTTCGTTAAGGAATGTAACTTGTTCGTGTTCGTTCATGTTCGTTCGTTTAGATGATAAACGAACACAAACAAACATAAATAACCTGTATAATATGTTAAGTATTTAATTTTTTGGGTTAAATCAATTAATTCAGTTAATTAACTGATTTTAAACAGAATTTATCGATAATTGAAATTTAAAAAAAATCTTAGTCACTACCCAAAACAAAAAATTATCTAATATATTAATCAATTTTGTTTTGATTCGGTCGGTTTGTTCGGTTTAACCGAGCAATGAACACCCCTAGCCGATAAGAAAGAAGTTTTTAACGAGTCATAAAACATGACTTGTCAACTCGAATGGCTCGAAATATTTTGACTCGACTCAATCTAATGCTCACCCCTAGACATATGTGAATAAATTTAAACGAACATAAAACGAACGGACATAAACGAACATGAACGAACGGATTATCGAACGCTTAGGAATATAAATGAACGAACGGGCTCTTTGTTCGTGTTCGTTTATTTAATTAAACGAGAAAAAAAATCTTGTTCATGTTTATTCGTTTAATAAATAAACGAACATAAACAAACTTTCTGCCGAGCGATTCGCTAAATGTTCGGTTCGTTTAAAGGCCTATACCTACCCCTAATTATAGTCTATAGATTAGCCCAGAAGTTTCTTCTTTTTGTCCCTCCATAGATTATTCAACAGCCCTCCGATCTGCATACCAAACAATCATCTAGCGGTCAAAATCAATCCCCACCATCTTTATCTTTTCACTCACCCTGCTGCCTCTCTTCCTCCATTCTTTCATTTGCCTGCCATGGCTATTCTTCTCAAACTGCCGGCGTTTAAGTGCCCTGCTTCTCTATCTCCATCTGTAAGACCCACTCCCTTAAGCCCTACGAGGCCTTGTAATGTCTGCTTCAAAGAAAGACTCCCTCGTACAACCGGCGTCCTCCGGTTCAGCTCCACTCCTTCGTTTCGGTTCGTAAAGCTGGTTCCTTTTGCTTCTAATGGTGGTGAGACCGAGACCACAGAGACCCAACACGAAACTCAAGAACCTCAAATTGAGGTAATTGTTAACTTTCAAGCTTCCACTTTTATGGATATGATTCCTTTGGCCTTAATTTATGTCTAGGTTTAGGTTTTTCTTAGTAAATTTGACGAAAATATTTCTGGGTTTGTATGGTTGAAATGTTGAAATGAACTAAAATTTTGTGACTTGATATTGTATAAAATTTAGCTGTATCAAAGTAATTCACCTATAGAAAATCTTCTCTCTTTACTGTTTGTTCTAAATCGACTGTTGTTGATTTTAATTTTCAACGAACACCATGTTCAAGTAGACATTATGGCATAGCTTGTAAGTAAAATAAATTGTGGAAATATTTTCCATTGTCTTGGCTGTCTTAGTTCTATGATTATGAGTGTATATTACCAGTGTCAATTATTGATTTGGTTTTGGGATTAGGATGGATAGATATAAGATGATAATGGAATTACAATTAAATTATTTGAGAACTCACATGAAGAAGCAGTCTTTTGTGTTGAGTGGAAGGGGAGAATGGATGAAACCTAGCAATGAACTCGAGGTTTTTATTTGTTAGGCCTCAAAGATCAGAACGTGGTCGAGTACTATGGTGAAGTTCAAGAGCAACCTGTAAATCTGAATTGACAACTTCAAACTTTGTACTTGGTTAGATGGTATTCTATCTCGGAATTGAAAATGATTTTTTTGATAAAAAAATTTAGTCAAATCCGTTGGTTGGCTATCTGCAGATGAAAGTAACATGGTTTTAGTGATATGACACTGTTAGTCGTCGTCTTTTGAAAGCCACCTCTTTTTGTGTTACAACTGTGACAAAAAATTTATCTATGTCCTTTGGTGTTACAAAATAATTTATCTATGCCCTCCGGTTTTCCTCTCTTTTCTGGGCTCGATATTTACTTGCTTATGTGTGGTAACGAGTCTAAATGAGAGCTAACACTGCCCCTACTAATTGACACGTGCTGGAGGAGTTGTTCTGGTTTTCCTCTCTTTTGTTATTCTTGTGTCTAAAAAGTGGATTCCTTGAACTCTTATATCATCCCCCTGTTTTTTGATGAAAATGTACTTTGAAGTGTTAAAAATACAGCACATCTATGCCTTGCTGGTGAGTTCGTATCCAACATGTTAAAAAATGCACCTCATTCCTGACAAAGTACTTAGATCAGATTGACTATTCGACTTTAAAAACTTCCAACTATTATTGCATGATATGATTTCTTTAGGGTTTTCCTTTTATTCTTGTGTCAGAGACATATTTGTGGCTGCATTTTTCATCCTGATGGATATATGTACAGGACTTTTCGGACGGTGCTGTCAGTTCTGAAGAGGACACCACTGGAGATGAGAGTAGTGATTTTGAAGATACCCCATCTTCAGCTATGGCATCGTTGGTCCTAACATACAAAGAAGCTTTGGCTAGTAATGATGAGTCGAAAGTTGCCGCTATAGAAGACTTTTTAACTTCCGTTGAAGACGAGAAAGTTGATCTTGAAAAGAAAATGGCATCTTTGTCGGAAGAATTGTCAATCGAGAAGGATCGGATTCTTAGGATTAGTGCCGACTTTGACAACTTTCGCAAAAGAACAGAGAGAGAGCGTCTTTTCGTTGGTAAGTAACACCCAGGGAGAAGTTCTGGAAAACTTGTTGCCTGTTTTGGATAATTTTGAGCGAGCTAAAGCACAAATTAAGGTTGAGACAGAGGGAGAAGAGAAGATCAATAACAGCTACCAGAGCATCTACAAGCAGTTTATGGAAATTTTGGGTTCACTCGGTGTTGAACCTGTTGAAACTGTGGGAAATCACTTTGATCCAATGGTGAGTTAAGACTTGTTACATGTAATGACTGTTTTCAATTGTTCACTAGGCATTATAAAGTTTACTAAAAATTTCTTCATTTTTCTTGAACCATTCATGTTGGCAATGATAATCAAACACATATTTTTCTTGGACCGTTCATGTTTGACACTCACCACCGAGTAACATAGCTTTTAAGTGAAATGTACTTTGATAATTGTGAATCTTTAATATCCTCTTTCAAATTTACCATGGTCTAGCTTTTGACACATTTCTTGTTTTGATTTTTTATTCTTGTGTTTGTACTCATGGCATGTCTAAAATTACTAGGTCTACTATTAAGGTCCAAAATATGTGATTATATTTGATTACTCACGAGTATCTAGATCTTCAAAAGATGGACTCTGCATTTGCATGTTATACGAAAGGTGTCATTCTGGTTTGTTAATAGGCATAATGATAGTTGGCTTAATGCAGATGACGTATCGAGTTGGTTCGATATTCAGTCAAGTACTTGATGAGCTTTTGTGAATTATGAAGATCTCGATACGCATTTTATACAAACCAAGTCTTGATTGATTCAGGCTGGACTTGTTGAGTTTACGAGTAGTATGATATGATATGTTGATATGAATATTAGATTTTTCGTGTACTGCTGGTCAATGTTTTGACATTTTCTTGCAAATTGTATTGTGTTTCTCTTGTAAAAGCTGCATGAAGCAATTATGCGGGAGGATTCTGCCGAATTTGAAGAGGGTATCATTCTTCAAGAATTTCGAAGAGGGTTCAAGCTCGGAGACCGGCTGTTACGGCCATCAATGGTTAAAGTATCAGCTGGTCCAGGGCCTGCAAAGCCTGAGCAAGGAGACTCGTCAGAAGAGGCAGATGACGATGAAAGCACCATGAGCAGTG
>JAGYYJ010000401.1:0-50232 GCA_019671005.1 Hibiscus mutabilis
TTATTTAATTTCATTTTGCGGCTATTTTGTTGGGTTTAAGGCGTGCAAGACTAAATGGGCTTTATAGTGCACCCGTTGGAATTTTAACCGAGTAAAAAGTTCTAAAGTTGAGGTTAAGCTGTATAATCATGTTCTAAAGCCCAATAATAAATATTTTAATTCATAAAATGTGATTTAGTCTTATTTTTCGGCCGTTTTGTTGGGGTTTAAGGCGTGAATGTCTAAGTGGGCTTTATAGTGGACCCGTTGGAATTTTAACAGTAAAAAGTCAGAAAAAAGTTATTCTAAAATGAGTTTATTCTATAATCAAATATTTTAACTCATAAAATTTGATCTAATCTTATTTGTTGCAGTTTTGTTGTGTTTAAGGTCTGTATGTCTAAATGGGCTTTATAGTGGACCCGTTAAAATTTTAACCGAGTAAAAATTTAAAAAAAATGTGTTTAAGCTATATAATCACGTTGAAAAGCCCATAAATAAATATTTTAAGTCATAAAATATGATTTATTCTTATTTTTTGCTCGTTTTGTTATGGTTTAAGGCCTGCATGTCTAAATGGGTTTTATAGTGGACCCGTTGGAATTTTAACTGAGTAAAAAGTTCTGAAAATGAGGTTAAGATATATAATCATGTTAAAAAGCCATTAACTAAGTATTTTAAGTCTTAAAATTTAATTTAATTTCATTTTGCGGCTATTTTGTTGCGGTTTAAGGCGTGCAAGTCTAAATGGGCTTTATAGTGCACCCGTTGGAATTTTAACCGAGTAAAAAGTTTTGAAGTTGAGGTTAAGCTGTATAATCATGTTCAAAGCCCATAAATAAATATTTTAAGTCATAAAATGTGATATATTCTTATTTTTCGGCAGTTTTGTTGGGGTTTTAGGCTTGCATGTTTAAATCGGCTTTATAGTGGACCCGTTGGAATTTTGACAGAGTAAAAAGTTCTAAAAATGAGGTTAAGCTATGTAATCATGTTAAAAGGCCAATAACTAAATATTTTAAGTCAAATGTGATTTAACTTTATTTTTTTCGCCATTTCATTTGGGGTTTAAGGCGTGCATGTCTAAATCTACTTTACAATGGACCTGTTGGAATTTTAACCGAGTAAAAAGTTCTAAATTTGAGGTTAAGCTATATAATCATATTTAAAAGCCCATAATCAAATATTTTAACTCTTAAAATTTGATTTAATATTATTTTTGGGCCGTTTTGTTGGGTTTAAGGCGTGCATATCTAAATGGGCTTTACATAGGACCCGTTGGAATTTTTTTAACTAAATTAGAGTAAAAGTTCTAAATTTGAGTTTAAGCTATATAATCATGTTCAAAAGGCCATAAATAAATATTTTAATTCATAAAATCTAATTTAGTCTTATTTTTCTTTTGTTTTGTTGGGGTTTAAGGCGTGCATGTCTAAATCGGCTTTATAGTGGACCCGTTGGAATTTTAACTGAGTAAAAAGTTCTAAAAATGAGGTTAAGATATATAATCATGTTAAAAAGCCCATAACCAAATATTTTAAGTCTTAAAATTTTATTTAATTTCATTTTGGGGCTATTTTGTTGCGGTTTAAGGCGTGCAAGTCTAAATGAGCTTTATAGTGCACCCGTTGGAATTTTAACCGAGTAAAAAGTTCAGAAGTTGAGTTTAAGCTGGATAATCATGTTCAAAAGCCCATAAATAAATATTTTAAGTCATAAAAAGTGATTTAGTCTTATTTTTTGGCCGTTTTGTTGGGGTTTAAGGCGTGAATGTCTAAATGGGCTTTATAGTGGACCCGTTGGAATTTTAACAGAGTAAAAAGTTCAGAAAATGAGTTTATTCTATATAATCATATTCAAATGCCCATAATCAAATATTTCCATAATCAAATATTTTAACTCATAAAATTTGATCTAATCTTATTTTGTGGCAGTTTTGTTGTGTTTAAGGCGTGTATGTCTAAATGGGCTTTATAGTGGACCCGTTGGAATTTTAACCGAGTAAAAATTTCTAAAAATGAGTTTAAGCTATATAATCATGTTGAAAAGCCCATAAATAAATAGTTGAAGCCATAAAATATAGTTTATTCTTATTTTTTGACCGTTTTGTTGGGGTTTAAGGCGTGCATGTCTAAATAGGCTTTATAGTGGACCCGTTGGAATTTTAACTGAGTAAAAAGTTCTGGAAATGAGGTTAATATATATAATCATGTTAAAAAGCCCATAAATAAATATTTTTAGTCTTAAAATTTTATTTAATTTCATTTTGCGGCTATTTTGTTGGGTTTAAGGCGTGCAAGACTAAATGGGCTTTATAGTGCACCCGTTGGAATTTTAACCGAGTAAAAAGTTCTAAAGTTGAGGTTAAGCTGTATAATCATGTTCTAAAGCCCAATAATAAATATTTTAATTCATAAAATGTGATTTAGTCTTATTTTTCGGCCGTTTTGTTGGGGTTTAAGGCGTGAATGTCTAAGTGGGCTTTATAGTGGACCCGTTGGAATTTTAACAGAGTAAAAAGTTCAGAAAATGAGTTTATTCTATAATCAAATATTTTAACTCATAAAATTTGATCTAATCTTATTTGTGGCAGTTTTGTTGTGTTTAAGGTCTGTATGTCTAAATGGGCTTTATAGTGGACCCGTTAAAATTTTAACCGAGTAAAAATTTCTGAAAATGTGTTTAAGCTATATAATCACGTTGAAAAGCCCATAAATAAATATTTTAAGTCATAAAATATGATTTATTCTTATTTTTTGCTCGTTTTGTTATGGTTTAAGGCCTGCATGTCTAAATGGGTTTTATAGTGGACCCGTTGGAATTTTAACTGAGTAAAAAGTTCTGAAAATGAGGTTAAGATATATAATCATGTTAAAAAGCCATTAACTAAGTATTTTAAGTCTTAAAATTTAATTTAATTTCATTTTGCGGCTATTTTGTTGCGGTTTAAGGCGTGCAAGTCTAAATGGGCTTTATAGTGCACCCGTTGGAATTTTAACCGAGTAAAAAGTTTTGAAGTTGAGGTTAAGCTGTATAATCATGTTCAAAGCCCATAAATAAATATTTTAAGTCATAAAATGTGATATATTCTTATTTTTCGGCAGTTTTGTTGGGGTTTTAGGCTTGCATGTTTAAATCGGCTTTATAGTGGACCCGTTGGAATTTTGACAGAGTAAAAAGTTCTAAAAATGAGGTTAAGCTATGTAATCATGTTAAAAGGCCAATAACTAAATATTTTAAGTCAAATGTGATTTAACTTTATTTTTCGGCCATTTCGTTGGGGTTTAAGGCGTGCATGTCTAAATCTACTTTACAATGGACCTGTTGGAATTTTAACCGAGTAAAAAGTTCTAAATTTGAGGTTAAGCTATATAATCATATTTAAAAGCCCATAATCAAATATTTTAACTCTTAAAATTTGATTTAATATTATTTTTGGGCCGTTTTGTTGGGTTTAAGGCGTGCATATCTAAATGGGCTTTACATAGGACCCGTTGGAATTTTAACAGAGTAAAAAGTTCTAAATTTGAGTTTAAGCTATATAATCATGTTCAAAAGGCCATAAATAAATATTTTAATTCATAAAATCTAATTTAGTCTTATTTTTCGGTTGTTTTGTTGGGGTTTAAGGCGTGCATGTCTAAATCGGCTTTATAGTGGACCCGTTGGAATTTTAACTGAGTAAAAAGTTCTAAAAATGAGGTTAAGATATATAATCATGTTAAAAAGCCCATAACCAAATATTTTAAGTCTTAAAATTTTATTTAATTTCATTTTGGGGCTATTTTGTTGCGGTTTAAGGCGTGCAAGTCTAAATGAGCTTTATAGTGCACCCGTTGGAATTTTAACCGAGTAAAAAGTTCAGAAGTTGAGTTTAAGCTGGATAATCATGTTCAAAAGCCCATAAATAAATATTTTAAGTCATAAAAAGTGATTTAGTCTTATTTTTTGGCCGTTTTGTTGGGGTTTAAGGCGTGAATGTCTAAATGGGCTTTATAGTGGACCCGTTGGAATTTTAACAGAGTAAAAAGTTCAGAAAATGAGTTTATTCTATATAATCATATTCAAATGCCCATAATCAAATATTTTAACTCATAAAATTTGATCTAATCTTATTTTGTGGCAGTTTTGTTGTGTTTAAGGCGTGTATGTCTAAATGGGCTTTATAGTGGACCCGTTGGAATTTTAACCGAGTAAAAATTTCTAAAAATGAGTTTAAGCTATATAATCATGTTGAAAAGCCCATAAATAAATAGTTGAAGCCATAAAATATAGTTTATTCTTATTTTTTGACCGTTTTGTTGGGGTTTAAGGCGTGCATGTCTAAATAGGCTTTATAGTGGACCCGTTGGAATTTTAACTGAGTAAAAAGTTCTGGAAATGAGGTTAATATATATAATCATGTTAAAAAGCCCATAAATAAATATTTTTAGTCTTAAAATTTTATTTAATTTCATTTTGCGGCTATTTTGTTGGGTTTAAGGCGTGCAAGACTAAATGGGCTTTATAGTGCACCCGTTGGAATTTTAACCCTGTAAAAAGTTCTAAAGTTGAGTTTAAGCTGTATAATCATGTTCAAAATCCCAATAATAAATATTTTAATTCATAAAATGTGATTTAGTCTTATTTTTCGGCCGTTTTGTTGGGGTTTAAGGCGTGAATGTCTAAGTGGGCTTTATTGTCGACCCGTTGGAATTTTAATAGAGTAAAAAGTTCAGAAAATGAGTTTATTCTATAATCAAATATTTTAACTCATAAAATTTGATCTAATCTTATTTGTTGCAGTTTTGTTGTGTTTAAGGTCTGTACGTCTAAATGGGCTTTATAGTGGACCCGTTAAAATTTTAACCGAGTAAAAATTTCTGAAAATGTGTTTAAGCTATATAATCACGTTGAAAAGCCCATAAATAAATATTTTAAGTCATAAAATATGATTTATTCTTATTTTTGCTCGTTTTGTTAAGGTTTAAGGCCTGCATGTCTAAATGGGTTTTATAGTGGACCCGTTGGAATTTTAACCGAGTAAAAAGTTCTGAAAATGAGGTTAAGATATATAATCATGTTAAAAAGCCATTAACTAAGTATTTTAAGTCTTAAAATTTAATTTAATTTCATTTTGCGGCTATTTTGTTGCGGTTTAAGGCGTGCAAGTCTAAATGGGCTTTATAGTGCACCCGTTGGAATTTTAACCGAGTAAAAAGTTTTGAAGTTGAGGTTAAGCTGTATAATCATGTTCAAAGCCCATAAATAAATATTTTAAGTCATAAAATGTGATATATTCTTATTTTTATTTTTTTTTTTTTTGTTGGGGTTTTAGGCGTGCATGTTTAAATCGGCTTTATAGTGGACCCGTTGGAATTTTGACCGAGTAAAAAGTTCTAAAAATGAGGTTAAGCTATGTAATCATGTTAAAAGGCCAATAACTAAATATTTTAAGTCAAATGTGATTTAATTTTATTTTTCGGCCATTTCGTTGGGGTTTAAGGCGTGCATGTCTAAATCTACTTTACAATGGACCTGTTGGAATTTTAACCGAGTAAAAAGTTCTAAAGTTGAGGTTAAGCTGTATAATCATGTTCAAAAGCCCAATAATAAATATTTTAATTCATAAAATGTGATTTAAAGGCGTGCATGTCTAAATTTATAGTGGACCCGTTGGAAAGAGAAAAAAGTTTTAAAAATGAGGTTAAGATATGTAATCATGTTAAAATGCCCAATAACTAAATATTTTAAGTCAAATGTGATTTAATTTTATTTTTTGGCCATTTCGTTTGGGGTTTAAGGCGTGCATGTCTAAATCTACTTTACAATGGAATGGATTTTGTTGAGTAAAAAGTTCTAAATTTGAGGTTAAGCTATATAAGTAAAAAGTTCTAAATTTGAGGTTAAGCTATATAATCATATTTAAAAGCCCATAATCAAATATTTTAACTCTTAAAATTTGATTTAATATTATTTTTGGGCCGTTTTGTTGGGTTTAAGGCGTGCATATCTAAATGGGCTTTACATAGGACCCGTTGGAATTTTAATTTGAGTAAAAAGTTCTAAATTTGAGTTTAAGCTATATTTCTTCATGAATTTTCCGGCTTTCAAACTTGGATCAAATCTTTCTTGAACCACCGTGTAGCAAACTTCTTGTATCTTGGTTCTTTGGAGGAACTTGGATGAACTAAAAGTTTAATCTTGAATGCCATGGATGATCTTGGTTGTGAGTAAAAACAAAGAAAAGAAAAGAAAAGAAACTACAAAGTTGCAAGATAGAAAGTAGGAATAGGTTAAAGGTGATGGGTTTTATAGAAAAGATAGGTGGTTGGGATTAGGGGAAAATGAAAAAGGGTTTAGGGTTTTGTAGAAGTTGTCGACAAGGGGGTTTTGGTTAGGATGAATTGGAGGCTTTATATAAGCCTTAGATTCAGCCCATTAGTTTCCTTGTTGAAGATGTTTTCCTACTTGGTTTAGAATTCCTTCTTTATCTTGAACTTCTTTTCCTACAATTCAAAGACAAATCAAATAAGGATTAAAATTAAAGATAAACTAATAAAGAAAATAAATAAAGATGTGTAATAGGATTCTTAAACTTGAATAAAAAAAATCTATCCTAAAACTACTAATAATCGGAAAAATAAAAAAATAAAAAAAAAATTAATTAATCGAAAAATAAAAATAAAAATAAAAATAAATAAAAATAAAAATATCAAAAGGGAGAGCATGCTCATGCATCTCCTAAGTTGACCACTTCCTTGTTACGTTCCACATGGGCACCATTGTAGTGCTTCAATCTTTGTCCATTAACTTTGAATTCATGATTGTCAGAGATGGACTTGATTATCACGGCGCCATGGGAGAATGGTTTGACGACTTCGAATGGTCCCGACCATCTTGATTTCAGCTTTCCCGGGAAAATTTTTAGCCAAGAATTGAATAGAAGAACTAGTTGCCCTGGCGTAAATTGCCGTGGTAATAGTTTCTTGTCATGCCATCGCTTTGTTTTCTCCTTGTAGATTCGTGCATTGTTATAGGCGAGTGCACATAATTCTTCTATCTCGTTGAGATCCATCAAACACTTTTGTCCGGCACTTTCCCAATCCATATTCACGGTCTTGATTGCCCAATATGCCTTATGCTCGATTTCCACCGGTAGATGACATGTTTTGCCATAGACAAGTCGGAAGGGGGACATAACTAAGGGTGTTTTGAATCCAGTGCGATATGCCCAAAGTGCGTCATCTAGTCTTAATGACCAATCCTTCCTTGAGGGATTTACAACTTTCTCGAGTATTCCCTTCAACTCCCGGTTGGAAATTTCTGCTTGCCCGTTGGTTTGTGGGTGATATGTTGTGGCGATCTTGTGTGATATGCCAAAGCGTTGCAACATCTTGGCAATTAGTCTGTTGTCAAAATGCTTGCCTTCGTCGCTGATAATTGCTCTCGGCATCCCAAACCGTGTAAATATGTTTTTCTGCAGGAATCGTTGCACGGTCTTGGAATCGTTGTTGGGAACTGCAGCTGCCTCTACCCATTTAGACACATAGTCGATGGCAAGTAAGATGTAGAGGTTGCCGAATGAAGATGGGAAAGGTCCCATAAAGTCGATCCCCCATACATCGAACAGTTCCACCTCGATGATGTTCTGGAGTGCCATCTCATGTCGTCTAGAGATATTGTTCGTCCTCTAGCAACGATCACATTGCTTGTAAAAGTCTTGGGCATCTTTGTACAATGTTGGCCAATACAACCCGGATTGCAAAACTTTGGCCGCGGTACGAGTTCCTCCAAAATGTCCTCCATAGGGTGAAGAATGGCATTGCCGGAGTACATTCTGTTGCTCTTCTTCAGGGACACATCGGCGTATAACCTGATCTGCACATTGTTTAAACAAAAGAGGCTCGTCCCAAAGGTAATGCTTAGCATCGTGGTGGAACCGCTTCTTCCCTTGGTGAGTAATGCCATAAAGAAAAATACCACAAACAAGGAAGTTAACTAAATCCGCGTACCAGGGTATTGCCGAGGCATGTGCTGTCGTGGCGACTGCTCCCAAAATTGCCGAGGCGTGCGCGTCAAAGGCTGCTGTGGCACCGAGAGTTGCCGAGGCGTGTGCATCCATGGTTGCCGAGGCGTCGTGGGTTGCCGAGGCGTCGTGGGTTGCCGAGGCGTCGAGGGTTGCCGAGGCAACTAAAATTTGTTCATCCGAGAATGCATCACATATCTCTAGATCTGCGTCCTCCTCCCTATTGCGTTCCAAACGTGATAAGTGATCGGCCACTTGATTTTCTGTTCCTTTCCTGTCCTTAATTTCAATATCAAATTCTTGTAAAAGTAATATCGAACGAATCAAACGAGGTTTAGCATCCTTTTTAGCAAATAAGTATTTGATTGTCGAATGGTCCGTATGAACAATTACCTTTGTACCAATTAAATAGGATCAGAACTTGTCAAATGCGAAAACTACAGCTAGTAACTCTTTCTCCGTTGTTGTGTAATTCACTTGAGCACCATTAAGAGTTTTACTAGCGTAGTATATCACATGGAAGGTCTTACCTGTGCGTTGGCCTAGGAACTGCTCCTACCGCGAAATCACTTGCATCACACATGAGCTCAAAAGGTAGCGTTCAATCTGGTGGAACGACAATGGGTGCCGAGGCAAGCTTTTTCTTTAGGGTTTCGAATGCTTGAGTGCAAGAATCATCAAAATCGAAGACTGTATCATGTTCAATTAGATTACACAAGGGTTTAGTTATTTTAGAAAAATTATGAATGAACCTCCTGTAAAAACCTGCATGTCCGAGAAAACTTCGAATTCCTTTAACGGAATTTGGTGGGGGTAATCTCTCGATCACGTCCACCTTGGCTTTGTCTACTTCAATTCCCTTGGATGAAATCTTGTGGCCGAGCACTATTCCTTCATCTACCATAAAGTGGCATTTCTCCCAATTGAGGACTAAATCCGTTTCTTCGCATCTTGCCAACATCCTCTCTAAATTGCCGAGGCAGCAGTCGAAGTCATTACCAAAAACCGAAAAATCATCCATGAAGATCTCAAGGAAGTCTTCGACCATGTCTGAAAAGAGTGCCATCATGCATCTTTGGAAGGTTGCCGGGGCGTTACACAATCCGAACGGCATCCTTCGGAAGGCATAAGTACCGTATGGGCATGTGAAGATTGTATTTTCTTGATCTTCTGGTGCTATGGCAATCTGATTGTAACCTGAATAACCATCAAGAAAACAATAAAAGGGTTTACCTGCAAGACGGTCAAGCATTTGATCAATAAAGGGTAATGGGAAGTGATCTTTCCTAGTGGCTTTGTTTAGCTTTCGATAGTCCATACAAACTCTCTAACCGGTCGCAGTCCTAGTTGGGATAAGTTCATTATTTTCATTGCTTACCACTGTTATACCTCCCTTTTTCGGTACACATTGTACCGGACTTACCCACGTACTATCAGAGATAGGGCATATAATGCCGACGTCAAGCCACTTGATGATTTCTTTCATTACAACCCCTTTCATGGCATGATTCAGTCTCCTCTGGGCCTCAATTGAAGGTTTGTGATCATCTTCCAAAAAGATCTTGTGCATACACACCGCCGGGCTAATTCCCTTCAAGTCGGCAATTGTCCACCCTATTGCCTTTTTGTGTAGCTTCAACATCTTGATCAGCTTCTTTTCCTGCTCAGGCTGTAACTTAGAAGAAATAATTACAGGCAATGTATTATCGGTCCCTAAGTATACATATTTTAGTTGCTCTGGCAATTGTTTCAACTCAAGAATTGGTGGTTGTTCAATAGAGGGTTTTTCGAGCTTACCTTCCTTACCTGAGTAATCCAGTGGTTCAAAGTATGTACCTGGTCGATTTACTAGCCAATTTGCCTCTTCTAGTTGTTCCTCATCGACCGGTTCTTCATACTCCTCAGGTTCCTCTTGGTCGGCAATGTAGTTGCCGAGGCAACTAAATTCCTCATCGAAGTTAAACTCTGCCGTGGCATGCAGAAGTTGGCATTCTTCTGGATCATCGGCATGCCTTAGTGTTTGAAACACATTTAGTTTAACTTGCTGGTCATTCACCCTCATTGTGAGTTCTCCTTCTTCAACATCGATCAAGGTTCTCCCTGTTGCTAGGAGTGGTATCCCGAGAATGATAGGTGCATGCTCATCTGCTTCACAATCCAAAACAATAAAGTCAGCGGGAAAAATAAATTTATCAACTTTTACCAGTATGTCCTCGATTTTTCCCTCTGGATGCACATAGGATCTGTCGGCTAGCTGTAGCATAACTGTTGTAGGTCTTGCCTTCCCGATTCCTAGTTTCTGGAAAACCGATTTAGGCATCAAGTTTATGCTAGCCCCAAGGACGCATAATGCTTTTCTGACATAGTGATTTCCAATGGAACAGGGTATTGTGAAACTTCCGGGATCCTTCAACTTGGGTGGCATACGATTGTGCAACATTGCCATGCATCCCTCCGTCGCGGCAACTGTTTCAAACTCTCCTAGCCTTGTTCTTTTCGACACAATGTCTTTAAAAAACTTGGCATAGTTTGGCATTTGTTCAATTGCTTCCACCAATGGCAAGTTGATGTAGACTTGCTTTAGGATATCAAGAAATTTCTTGAATTGGTATTCTTGCTTTTGTCGCTTCAACCTTTGTGGGAATGGTGGTGGAAGCCGGATATCTTCGATCCTTTCATTGGTTTGAAACCTGGTTGACGGCATTGCTGGGACATCTGGAGTTGCCGAGGCATTATCAACTGGGGTTGCCGAGGCATCTTTATCCTCGGTTGCCGAGGCATGCTTATTGCTGGTTGCCGCGACAATTCCTGGTTCAGCATCTGAGGCTTTGCCGCTAGGTTCGTCTTGATCTTTTTGTGGAGTTTTGTTTGACGAGCGGGTTTGAACCTCTCTAAGTTGTTGGCCACTTCTAGTGGTGATTGCCTTACATTGCTCATGGCCAATTCCTCTTTCAACTTCAGTATCGCTAGGTAAACCTCCTTGTGGTCTAGTATTCAGATTTTGAGCAAACTGTCAGACTTGATTTTCCAATGATTTGATTGTCGCCTCTTGGTTTTGCAATCTCATCTCGGTCCTGTTAATAAAAGCATCAGTTCTTTTTATGAAATTACTATTCTCAGCCATATAAGATTCAGTTTTCATCATAAAAGCATTTAGAGAATTTTCCAAAGAACTAGATGTCTCGGTTGTTGCTGCGGCATCTGTTGCCGTGGCATATTCTGCTGGAATCCCGATGCTTGTGCATTCTGATTGTTCTGGTTTAGAGAATTGTTGGGATTACTCCATGAAAATTTTGGGTGCTTCTTCCAAGCTGGATTGTATGTATTGGACATCACATTATTGCTCCGATTGTAATTCCCCACATAGAAGCTGGATTCCAAATTCTGCATACATTCAGAAGAATTATGGTTATCACCACATAAATCACAAAAAGAATCCATTACCTTCACTTCATGTGTGTTGTTTGGTTTTGCATGTTCTGGACCATCTTGGTTAAAGCGGCCAATTGTGCCGAAATTGAATCTGATGATCCTAGTTCATGTATTGTGGCTTGGCGTCTAACTCCTCCTCTTCTAGTAGATGGGAATTGATAATCATTCTTGGCCAACCTGTTTAAAATTTGCATTGCTTCCTCCGGCGACTTATCTAAGAGTATACCGTTTGCTGAGGCATCTAGCATCATCCTTGTTGGTGTATTCACAGCGTTGTAAAACATTGTTACTTGAGTCCACACCGGGAATTCGTGTAGGGGGCATTTGTGTAGAAGTTCTCTATATCGCTCCCAAGCCTCGTACATGGATTCATCATCTGCCTACCGAAAAGAAGTAATGTCGTTACGAAGCTTATCATTCAAATTTGTAGGATTAAATCTAGCAAGGAAATCATGACAAAGATCAGTCCAAGATGCTATGGATCCGGCAGGAATGCTATTCAACCATGCTTTCGCCCTATCCCTCAGTGAATAGGGGAATAATCTTAATCGTAGGACATCGGGGGTGACTCCGTGTATCTTGAACGAGTTGCAAATCTCGAGAAAAGATTTCAGATGTTACCGTGCATCTTCAGTTGTTGAGCCGCCAAATTGACCTATTGTGTTGATCATATTAAACATTACCGATTTCAACTCAAAGTGGTCGGCTTCAATTTCAGGTGCGACAACTCTCGGGTTAAGTCCATCAAGATCTTCTTCAAGATAGTCTCGAATAGTTACATTTCGTGCAAGAATCACTCATCCTCCCGCTCGAACATCTTGATTCATATTGCCGTCTTGATTTGCCATTGATTCTCTTATCCTTCGTCTAAGTCTTTGTAACATTCATTCGATTTACGGATCAAAGGGATATTACGGTGAAGTCGGTCCATACTGGTCATATACCAATGCAAAACCAAAGTTTGTTAGCCCTTTGAATTTTAAACAAGAAAAATAAAAAAAAAGTGCAAAAAAATAAAAACAAAGTCGCTATTGCCAATCCTCGCAACGGCGCCAAAAAACTTGTTGCGTAATAAGTGCTACGCAAATGTGCAAGTATACACGCCGCAAGTTATAGTATAAAAGATATCGCTCTCCACAGGATTGGTGCCACTTCAAGGATCTAGTCTCTTGCAATTGTAAAAAGTAAAAACACAAGTAAAGGATTATAGGAGTTTAACTAATGACTAATCTAGAAAGCAATAAAGTAAAAGAAAAGATGAATTCAAATGAGAGAGAGATAGGCCAGGTTATCGTGAGTTGAGGTGTGATAGCCGATTGGATTGTTTTGGTAAAAGAGTGCACGGGCAACTCAGTTGTCGTGGCAACTTGGACAACGGGGTTGCCTTGGCAACTAATCGATGGTTGCTGGGCAACTAGTTGGGCAACTACTTGGGCGCCCGGGCAGCAACCTTCAAGGTTCGGCAGAGCGTTCTTCAATGGTTTCTTCTTATCCCTAAGTCGAAACTCTAGCTACTTGTGCATGCCTTGATAATACACCCCTGCGTGAATCAAGGGTGAACAACAACCAATCTTGCGCTCCTCTTAGCCGTTGAAATCCTTAACTTATTCCTAAGCCGGATTAATCTTCACCATCAATAGATTGAATAAAGATCATATTCATTTGTTTCTTGAATCTAACTCTCCCGATATTAGATAAATAGATGAAATCACGAGATCCTCTCCCAATTCACTCGCAAACAAGAATAAGAACCAAGAATGAATAAACCTTGAAATAGAAAAGTGCAAACTCTTATTACCTAAACAAAAACCAATAGTTTCTCACAACCACAAAACACAATAACCATAGCCAAGTAAATTTAGTTAATGGCTAGGTTCCAAAGAAACACAAGATAAATAATCCCTAGCATGAACCTAATCGAACAAGGAAGAAAAGATGAAGCTTGTCGAAAATCCCTTGCCCTAGATGCTTGTCGAAAATTCCCCTTGCTTTCTCCCTTGGACTTGTCGAAATTTCCCCTAATGCTCTCTCCCTGGATGGTCGAAATCTCCTTGCTATTTATAGGGCTAGGACAAAGTCCTTCTTTGAGGAGGAGTTTGAGTTGGAATTAAATTATCTTTAAAGAATATAATTCTTTATTATAATTGTATTCCTACTAGAACTTCTCCTATCTTCTTGGAATTTAATTCTTCTTTAATCTCTGCATGGAAATCAAATTCCTTTGGGTTTGGGCTTTGCTCCACGTCATCTTGGGCTTGTATAGTCATTAATTTCGACATCCCTATTGCATTTTCTCTTTGTCGACAATTGCCATTGCAACTAGCTCGGCATATCCTTCATTCATTGCCCTGGCAACTAGCTCGGCATTGCTTTGGCAAGTGATCCTGCACATACACACACAAAGCACACCACAGCATCTTTTCCACAAAAACTACCAAGTTATGTAATCAAGCTCAATGATGGAAGGAAACATGGATTAATGCATGAATGGCTAACTATGCAACTGATATGAGCCTAAGTCTAACAATAATATGAGTAAAAAGGGTAAGAAAAATAGTACTTTTGAACACTTATCACATGTCTAAATGGGCTTTATAGTGGACCCGTTGGAATTTTAACTGAGTAAAAAGTTCTGAAAATGAGGTTAAGATATATAATCATGTTAAAAAGCCATTAACTAAGTATTTTCAGTCTTAAAATTTTATTTAATTTCATTTTGCGGCTATTTTGTTGCGGTTTAAGGCGTGCAAGTCTAAATGGGCTTTATAGTGCACCCGTTGGAATTTTAACCGAGTAAAATGTTCTAAAGTTAAGGTTAAGCTGCATAATCATTTTGAAAAGCCCATAGATAAATATTTTAATTCATAAAATATGATTTATTCTTATTTTTCGGCAGTTTTGTTGGGGTTTTAGGCGTGCATGTCTAAATCGGCTTTATAGTGGACCCGTTGGAATTTTGACCGAGTAAAAAGTTCTAAAAATGAGGTTAAGCTATGTAATCATGTTAAAAAGCCAATAACTAAATATTTTAAGTCAAATGTGATTTAATTTTATTTTTCGGCCATTTGGTTGGGGTTTAAGGCGTGCATGTCTAAATTTACTTTACAATGGACCTGTTGGAATTTTAACCGAGTAAAAAGTTCTAAATTTGAGGTTAAGCTATATAATCATATTTAAAAGCCCATAATCAAATATTTTAACTCTTAAAATTTGATTTAATATTATTTTTGGGCCATTTTGTTGGGTTTAAGGTGTGCATATCTAAATGGGCTTTACATATGACCCGTTGGAATTTTAACAGAGTAAAAAGTTCTAAAATTGAGTTTAAGCTATATAATCATGCTCAAAAGGCCATAAATAAATATTTTAATTCATAAAATCTAATTTAGTCTTATTTTTCGGTTGTTTTGTTGTGGTTTAAGGCGTGAATGTCTAAATAGGCTTTATAGTGGACCCGTTGGAATTTTAACAGAGTAAAAAGTTCAGAAAATGAGTTTATGCTATATAATCATATTCAAATACCCATAATCAAATATTTTAACTCATAAAATTTGATCTAATCTTATTTTGTGTCAGTTTTGTTGTGTTTAAGGCGTGCATGGCTAAATGGGCTTTATAGTGGACCCGTTAAAATTTTAACCGAGTAAAAATTTATGAAAATGATTTTAAGCTATATAATCATGTTTAAAAGCCCATAAATAAATATTTTATGTCGTAAAATGTGATTTAATCTTATTTTTTGCCCGTTTTGTTGGGGTTTAAGGCGTGCAAGTCTAAATGGGCTTTATAGTGCACCCGTCGGAATTTTAACTGAGTAAAAAGTTCTAAAAATGAGGTTAAGATATATAATCATGTTAAAAAGCCCATAACCAAATATTTTAAGTCTTAAAATTTTATTTAATTTAATTTTGGGGCTATTTTGTTGCGGTTTAAGGCGTGCAAGTCTAAATGAGCTTTATAGTGCACCCGTTGGAATTTTAACCGAGTAAAAAGTTCTGAAGTTGAGTTTAAGTTGGATAATCATGTTCAAAAGCCCATAAATAAATATTTTAAGTCATAAAAAGTGATACATTCTTATTTTTCGGTCGTTTTGTTGGGGGTTTAGGCGTGCATGTCTAAATCGGCTTTATAGTAGACCCGTTGAAATTTTGACCGAGTAAAAAGTTCTAAAAATGAGGTTAAGCTATGTAATTATGTTAAAAAGCCCATAACTAAATATTTTAAGTCAAATGTGATTTAATTTCATTTTTCGGCCATTTCATTGGGGTTTAAGGCGTGCAAGTCTAAATCTAATTTACAATGGACCTGTTGGAATTTTAACTGCGTAAAAAGTTCTAAAATTGAGGTTAATCTATATAATCATATTAAAAAGCCCATAATCAAATATTTTAACTCATAAAATTTGATTTAATATTATTTTTGGGCCGTTTTGTTGCGTTTAAGGCGTGCATATCTAAATGGGCTTTACATAGGACCCTTTCAAATTTTAACCGAGTAAAAAGTTCTAAAATCGAGTTTAAGTTATATAATCATGTTCAAAAGCCCATAAATAAATATTTTAATTCATAAAATGTGATTTAGTCTTATTTTTTGGCCGTTTTGTTGGGGTTTAAGCCGTGAATTTCTAAATGGGCTTTATAGTGGACCCGTTGGAATTTTAACAGAGTAAAAAGTTCAGAAAATGAGTTTATGCTATATAATTATATTCAAATGCCCATAATCAAATATTTTAACTCATAAAATCTAATCTAATCTTATTTTGTGGGAATTTTGTTGTGTTTAAGGCGTGTATGTCTAAATGGGCTTTATAGTGGATCCGTTCAAATTTTAACCGAGTAAAAATTTCTGAAAATGAGTTTAAGCTATATAATCATGTTGAAAAGCCTATAAATAAATATTTTAAGTCATAAAATATCATTTATTCTTATTTTTGCCATTTTGTTGGGTTTAAGGCGTGCATGTCTAAATGGGCTTTATAGTGGACCCGTTGGAATTTTAATTGAGTAAAAAGTTCTGAAAATGAGCTTAAGATATATAATTATGTTAAAAAGCCCATAACTAAATATTTTAAGTCTTATAATTTTATTTAATTTCATTTTGCGGCTTTTTTGTTGCGGTTTAAGGCGTGCAAGTCTAAATGGGCTTTATAGTGCACCCGTTGGAATTTTAACTGAGTAAAAAGTTCTAAAGTTGAGGTTAACGTGCATAATCATGTTCAAGAGCCCATAAATTAATATTTTAAGTCATAAAATGTGATATATTCTTATTTTTCGGCCGTTTTGTTGGGGGTTTAGGCGTCAATGTCTAAATGGGCTTTATAGTGGACCCGTTGGAATTTTAACAGAGTAAAAATTTCAGAAAATGAGTTTTTCTATATAATCATATTCAAATGTCCATAATCAAATATTTTAACTCATAAAATTTGATCTAATCTTATTTTGTGGCAGTTTTGTTGTGTTTAAGGCGTGTATGTCTAAATGGGCTTTATAGTGGACCCGTTGGAATTTTAACCGAGTAAAAATTTCTAAAAATGAGTTTAAGCTATATAATCATGTTGAAAAGCCCATAAATAAATATTTTAAGCCATAAAATATAGTTTATTCTTATTTTTTGACCGTTTTGTTGGGGTTTAAGGCGTGCATGTCTAAATAGGCTTTATAGTGGACCCGTTGGAATTTTAACTGAGTAAAAAGTTCTGGAAATGAGGTTAAGATATATAATCATGTTAAAAAGCCCATAAATAAATATTTCAAGTCAAATGTGATTTAATTTTATTTTCGGCTATTTCGTCGGGGTTTAAGGCGTGCATGTCTAAATCTACTTTACAGTGGACCTATTGGAATTTTAACCGAGTAAAAAGTTCTAAAATTGAGGTTAAGCTATATAATTATATTCAAAAGCCCATAATCAAATATTTTAACTCATAAAATTTGATTTAATATTATTTTTGGGCAGTTTTGTTGGGTTTAAGGCGTGCATATCTAAATGGGCTATACATAGGACCCGTTGGAATTTTAATCGAGTAAAAAGTTCTAAAATTGATTTTAAGCTATATAATAATGTTCAAAAGCCCATAAATAAATATTTTTATTCATAAAATGTTATTTAGTCTTATTTTCGGCCGTTTTGTTGGGGTTTAAGGCTTGAATGTCTAAATGGGCTTTATAGTGCACCCGTTCGAATTTTAATAGAGTAAAAAGTTCAGAAAATTCGTTTATGCTATATAATCATATTCAAATTCCCATAATCAAATATTTTAACTAATAAAATTTGATTTAATATTATTTTTGGGCCGTTTTGTTGGGTTTAAGGCGTGCATATCTAAATAGGCTTCACACAGGACCCGTTGGAATTTTAACCGAGTAAAAAGTTCTAAAATTGAGTTTAAGCTATATAATCATGTTCAAAGTCCCATAAATAAATATTTTAATTCATAAAATGTGATTTAGTCTTATTTTTCGGCCGCTTTGTTGGGGTTTAAGATGTGAATGTCTAAATGGGCTTTATAGTGGACCCGTTGGAATTTTAACAGAGTAAAAAGTTCAGAAAATGAGTTTATGCTATATAATCATATTCAAATGCTCATAATCAAATATTTTGACTCATAAAAGTTGATCTAATCTTATTTTGTGGCAGATTTGTTGTGTTTAAGGCGTGTATGTCTAAATGGGCTTTATAGTGGACCCGTTAAAATTTTAACCGAGTAAAAATTTATGAAAATGAGTTTAAGCTATATAATCATGTTGAAAAGCCTATAAATAAATATTTTAAGTCATAAAATATCATTTATTCTTATTTTTTGCCCGTTTTGTTGGGTTTATGGCGTACATGTCTAAATGGGCTTTATAGTGGACCCGTTGGAATTTTAAGTTAGTAAAAAGTTCTGAAAATGAGGTTAAGATATATAATCATAATAAAAAGCCCATAACTAAATATTTTAAGTCTTAAAATTTTATTTAATTTCATTTTTCGGCCGTTTTGTTGCGGTTTAAGGCGTGCAAGTCTAAATGGGCTTTATAGTGCACCCGTTGGAATTTTAACCGAGTAAAAAGTTCTAAAGTTGAGGTTAAGCTGTATAATCATGTTCAAAAGCCCATAAATAAATATTTTAAGTCATAAAATGTGATATATTCTTATTTTTTGGCCGTTTTGTTGGGGTTTTAGGCGTGCATGTCTAAATCGGCTTTATAGTGGACCCGTTGGAATTTTGACCGAGTAAAAAGTTCTAAAAATGAGGTTAAGATATATAATCATGTTAAAAAGCCCATAAATAAATATTTTAAGTCAAATGTGATTTAATTTTATTTTTCGGCCATTTCGTTGGGGTTTAAGGCGTGCATGTCTAAATCTACTTTACAATGGACCTGTTGAAATTTTAACCGAGTAAAAAGTTTTAAAATTGAGGTTAAGCTATATAATCATATTAAAAAGCCCATAATCAAATATTTTAACTCATAAAATTTGATTTAATATTATTTTTGGGCCGTTTTGTTGGGTTTAAGGCGTGTATATCTAAATGGGCTTTATAGTGGACCCGTTGGAATTTTAACCGAGTAAAAAGTTCTAAAATTGAGTTTAAGCTATATAATCATGTTCAAAAGCCCATAAATAAATATTTTAATTCATAAAATGTGATTTATTCTTATTTTAGGCCGTTTTGTTGGGGTTTAAAGCGTGAATGTCTAAATGGGCTTTATAGTGGACCCGTTGGAATTTTAATTGAGTAAAAAGTTTGAAAATGAGTTTATTCTATATAATCATATTCAAAGCCCATAATCAAATATTTTAACTTATAAAATTTGATTTAATCTTATTTTTTGCTATTTTTTTGTGTTTAAGGCGTGTATGTCTAAATGGGCTTTATAGTGGACCCGTTAAAAATTTTAACGAGTAAAAATTTCTAAAATGAGTTTAAGCTATATAATCATGTTAAAAGCCCATAAATAAATATTTTAAGTCATAAAATATGATTTATTCTTTTTTTTTGCCCGTTTTTTGTTGGGGTTTTAGGTGTGCATGTCTAAATAGGCTTTATAGTGGACCCGTTGGAATTTTAACCGAGTAAAAAGTTCTAAAAATGAGGTTAAAATATATAATCATGTTAAAAAGCCCATAAATAAATATTTTAAGTCAAATTATTGATTTAATTTTATTTTTTCGGGCATTTTGTTTGGGTTTTAAGGCGTGCATGTCTAAATCTACTTTACAATGGACTGTTGAAATTTTAATTGAGTAAAAAGTTTTAAAATTGAGGTTAAGCTATATAATCATATTAAAAAAGCCCATAATCAAATATTTTAACTCATAAAATTTGATTTAATATTATTTTTGGGCCGTTTTGTTGGGTTTAAGGCGTGCATATCTAAATGGGCTTTACATAGGACCGTTGGAATTTTAAACAAGTAAAAAGTTCTAAAATTGAGTTTAAGCTATATAATCATGTTCAAAAGCCCATAAATAAATATTTTAATTCATAAAATGTGATTTAGTCTTTTTTTTTGGCCGGCCGTTTTGTTTGGGGTTTAAGGCGTGAATGTCTAAATGGGCTTTATAGTCAAACCCGTTCAAAATTTTAATAAAGTAAAAAGTTCTAAAAAATGAGTTTATGCTATATAATCATATGGAATTTTAAAGTAAAAATTTCTAAAAATGAGTAAAAAATTGTTCAAAAGCCCATAATCAAATATTTTAAATTGAAATTAAATAAAATTTGATTTAAGTTTATTTTTGGTTTTTTTTGTTTTGGGTTTAAGGCGTGCATGTCTAAATGGGCTTTATAGTGGACCGTTGGAATTTTAAAAAGAGTAAAAAAGTTCTAAAATTGAGTTTAAGCTATATAATCATGTTCAAAAGCCCATAAATAAATATTTTAATTCATAAAATTTGATTTAATCTTATTTTTTTGGCCTATTTTTGTTGGGGTTTAAGGCGTGAATGTCTAAATGGGCTTTATAGTGGACCCGTTGGAATTTTAATAGAGTAAAAAGTTCTAAAATTGAGTTTAAGCTATATAATCATATTCAAAAGCCCATAATCAAATATTTTAACTCATAAAATTTGATTTAATCTTATTTTTTGGCCGTTTTGTTGGGGTTTAAGGCGTGAATGTCTAAATGGGCTTTATAGTGGACCCGTTCAAATTTTAATAGAGTAAAAAGTTCTGAAAAATTGAGTTTTACTATATAATCATGTTCAAAAGCCCATAAATAAATATTTTAACTCATAAAATTTGATTTAATATTATTTTTTGGCCGTTTTGTTGGGTTTAAGGCGTGCATGTCTAAATGGGCTTTTTATAGTGGACCCGTTGGAATTTTAAATGAGTAAAAAGTTCTAAAAATGAGTTTAAGATATATAATCATGTTAAAAAGCCCATTAATAAATATTTTAAGTCTTAAAATTTTATTTAATTTTATTTTTGGGCTATTTTTTTGTTTGCGTGCATGTCTAAATGGGCTTTTAGTGCGTTGGAATTTTCTAAAGTTCTAAAATTGAGTTTGGGCTTATAATAGTGCACCCATTAAAATTTTAATTCCGAGTAAAAAGTTCTAAAGTTGAGGTTAAGCTGTATAATCATGTTCAAAAGCCCATAAATTAATATTTTAAGTCTAAAAAATGTATAATCATATTCATATTCTTATTTTAAGTCATAAAATTTGATTTAATTTTTTTTTTTAGCGTGCATGTCTAAATCGGCTTTATAGTGGACCCGTTGGAATTTTGACCGAGTAAAAAGTTCTAAAAATGAGGTTAAGCTATGTAATCATGTTAAAAAGCCCATAACTAAATATTTTAAGTCAAATGTGATTTAATTTTATTTTTTAGGCCATTTTTTTGGGGTTTAAAAAGTTTAAGCGTGCATGTCTAAATCTACTTTACAATGGACTGTTGGAATTTTAATTTTGAGTAAAAAGTTCTAAAATTGAGGTTAAGCTATATAATCATATTAAAAAGCCCATAATCAAATATTTTAACTCATAAAATTTGATTTAATATTATTTTTGGGCCGTTTTGTTGGGTTTAAGGCGTGCATATCTAAATGGGCTTTACATAGGACCCGTTGGAATTTTAACCAAGTAAAAAGTTCTAAAATTGAGTTTAAGCTATATAATCATGTTCAAAAGCCCATAAATAAATATTTTAATTCATAAAATGTGATTTAGTCTTATTTTTTAGGCCGTTTTGTTGGGGTTTAAGGCGTGAATGTCTAAATGGGCTTTATAGTGGACCCGTTGGAATTTTAACAGAGTAAAAAGTTCAGAAAATGAGTTTATGCTATATAATCATATTCAAATGCCCATAATCAAATATTTTAACTCATAAAATTTGATCTAATCTTTTTTTTGTTTTTTTGTTGTGTTTAAGGCGTGTATGTCTAAATGGGCTTTATAGTGGACCCGTTAAATGGCTTTTTTAAAAAATTTCTAAAAATGAGTTTAAGCTATATAATCATGTTGAAAAGCCCATAAATAAATATTTTAAATCATAAAATATGATTTATTCTATTTTTTGCCCGTTTTGTTGGGGTTTAAGGCGTGCATGTCTAAATGGGCTTTATAGTGGACCCGTTGGAATTTTAACTGAGTAAAAAGTTCTGAAAATGAGGTTAAGATATATAATCATGTTAAAAAGCCCATAACTAAATATTTTAAGTCTTAAAATTTTATTTAATTTCATTTTGCGGCTATTTTGTTGCGGTTTAAGGCGTGCAAGTCTAAATGGGCTTTATAGTGCACCCGTTGGAATTTTAACCGAGTAAAAAGTTCTAAAGTTGAGGTTAAGCTATATAATCATGTTCAAAAGCCCATAAATAAATATTTTAAGTCATAAAATGTGATTTATTCTTATTTTTTTTACCATTTTTTTGTTGGGGTTTAGGCATGCATATCTAAATGGGCTTTATAGTGGACCCGTTGGAATTTTAACCGAGTAAAAAGTTCTAAAAATGAGGTTAAGCTATATAATCATGTTAAAAAGCCCATAAATAAATATTTTAAGTCAAATTTGATTTATTTTATTTATTTTTTTTGGCCATTTCGATTTGGGTTTTTAAGCTATGTAATCATGTTGCATGTCTAAATCTACTTTACAATGGATTTGTTGGAATTTTAACCGAGTAAAAAGTTCTAAAAAGTTCTAAATTTTAAGCTATATAATCATATTCAAAATCCCATAATCAAATATTTTAACTCATAAAATTTGATTTAATATTATTTTTGGGCCGTTTTGTTGGGTTTAAGGCGTGCATATCTAAATGGGCTTTACATAGGACCGTTGGAATTTTAACCGAGTAAAAAGTTCTAAAATTGAGTTTAAGCTATATAATCATGTTCAAAAGCCCATAAATAAATATTTTAATTCATAAAATGTGATTTAGTCTTATTTTTTGACCGCCGAATTTTGTTGGGGGTTTAAAATTGAGCGTGAATGTCTAAATTGGGCTTTATATTTGGACCATAAAATTTGGAATTTTGACCTATTTTGTTGGGTTTAAGGCGTGCATATCTAAAAAGCTTTTCTAAAAATTTTGAGATAAAAAGTTCTAAAATTGAGTTTATATAATCATGTTAAAAAGCCCATAAATAAATATTTTAATTCAAAAATGTGATTTTATTCTTATTTTTTCGCCATTTTGTTTGGGGTTTAAGGCGTGAATGTCTAAATGGGCTTTATAGTGGACTGTTGGAATTTTTAGAGTAAAAAGTTCAGAAAATGAGTTTATGCTATATAATCATATTCAAATGCCCATAATCAAATATTTTAACTCATAAAATTTGATCTAATCTTTTTTTTTTAGCCAGTTTTGTTTGTGTTTAAGGTGTATGTCTAAATGGGCTTTATAGTGGACCCATTAAAATTTTAACCGAGTAAAATTTCTAAAAAATGAGTTTAAGCTATATAATCATGTTGAAAAGCCCATAAATAAATATTTTAATCATAAAATATGATTTATTCTTATTTTTTGCCCGTTTTGTTGGGGTTTAAGGTGTGCATGTCTAAATGGGCTTTATAGTGGACCCGTTAAATTTTAAACCGAGTAAAAAGTTCTAAAAATGAGGTTAAGATATATAATCATGTTAAAAAGCCCATAACTAAATATTTTAAGTCTTAAAATTTTATTTAATTTCATTTTTAAAATTTTGTTAGGGTTTAAATGCAGTTGCAAGTCTAAATGGGCTTTATAGTGCACCCGTTGGAATTTTAAAATAGTAAAAAGTTCTATTTTTGGCGTTTTGTTGGGGTTTAAGGCGTGGAAGTCTAAAACGGGCTTTATAGTGCACCCTGATTGGATTTTTAACTGAGTAAAAAGTTCTAATGTTGAGGTTAAGCTGTATAATCATGTTCAAAAGCCCATAAATAAATATTTTAAGTCATAAAATGTGATATAATATTATTTTTTTGGCCGTTTTGTTGGGGTTTTAGGCGTGCATGTCTAAATGGGGTTTATAGTGGACCGTTGGAATTTTGACCGAGTAAAAAGTTCTAAAAATGAGGTTAAGCTATGTAATCATGTTAAAAAGCCCATAAATAAATATTTTAAGTCAAATGTGATTTTTTTTATTTTTTCGCCATTTTGTTGGGGTTTAAGGCGTGCATGTCTAAATCTACTTTACAATGGACTGTTGGAATTTTAATCGAGTAAAAAGTTCTAAAATTGAGGTTAAGCTATAAAATCATATCAAAAAGCCCATAATCAAATATTTTAACTCATAAAATTTGATTTAATATTATTTTTTTGGTCGTTTTGTTGGGTTTAAGGCGTGCATATCTAAATGGGCTTTACATAGGACCCGTTGGAATTTTAACCGAGTAAAAAGTTCTAAAATTGAGTTTAAGCTATATAATCATGTTCAAAAGCCCATAAATAAATATTTTAATTCATAAAATTTGATTTAGTCTTATTTTTTTTATTTGTTTTGTTGGGGTTTAAGGTGTGAATGTCTAAATGGGCTTTATAGTGGACTGTTGGAATTTTAATCGAGTAAAAAGTTCTAAAAATGAGGTTAAGATATATAATCATGTTAAAAAGCCCATAACTAAATATTTTAAGTCTTAAAATTTTATTTAATTTATTTTTGGCCGTTTTGTTGGGGTTTAAAGGCGTGCAAAGTCTAAAATGGGCTTTATAGTGCACCCGTTGATTTAGACATGCACTATAAAGTCCATTTAGATTTGCATGTTTAAAACACCCTAACAAAACGCCCAAAAATGAAATTAAATAAAATTTTAAGACTTAAAATATATAGTTATGGGCTTTTTTTTAACATGATTATATATCTCAACCTCATTTTCAAAACTTTTTACTCGTTTAAAATTCCAACGGGTCCACTATAAAGCCCATTTAGACATGCACGCATTTAAAACCCAACAAAAAACGGGCAAAAAAATAAGAATAAATCATATTTTATGACTTAAAATATTTATTTATGGGCTTTTCAACATGATTATATAGCTTAAACTCATTTTTAAAAATTTTACTCGGTTAAAATTTTTAACGGTCCACTATAAAGCCCATTTAGACATACACGCTTTAAACACAAAAAAATGCACAAAAAATAAGATTAGATCAAATTTTATGAGTTAAAATATTTGATTATGGGCATTTGAATATGATTATATAGCATATAAACTCATTTTTTGAACTTTTTTACTGTTAAAATTCCAACGGGTCCACTATAAAGCCCATTTAGACATTCACGCCTTAAAACCCCATCAAAAATGGCCGAAAAATAAGACTAAATCACATTTTATGAATTAAAATATTTATTTATGGGCTTTTGAACATGATTATATAGCTTAAACTAAATTTTAGACTTTTTTTTACTCGGTTAAAATTCCAACGGGTCCTATGTAAAACTCATTTAGATATGCACGCCTTAAACCCAACAAACGGCCGAAAAATAATATTAAATCAAATTTATGAGTTAAAATATTTGATTATGGGCTTTTTGAATATGATTATATAGCTTAAATTTCAATTTTAGAACTTTTTCTCGGTTAACTATAAACGGGTCCATTTTAAAGTAGATTTAGACATGCACTAAAACCCCAACAAAACGGTAGAAAAATAATATTATATCACATTTTATGACTTAAAATATTTATTTATGGGCTTTTGAACAAGATTAAACAGCTTAACCTCATTTTTTAGAACTTTTTACTCGGTTAAAATTCCAACGGGTCCACTATAAAGCCCATTTAGACTTGCACGCCTTAAACCCTAACAAAAACGCCCAAAAATGAAATTAAATAAAATTTTAAGACTTAAAATATTTAGTTATGGGCTTTTTAACATGATTATATATCTCAACGTCATTTTCAAATTTTTTTTTACTCGGTTAAAATTCCAACGGGTCCACTATAAAGCCCATTTAGACATGCACGCTTTAAACCCCAACCAACAAAACAAACGGGCAAAAAATAAGAATAAATCATATTTTATGACTTAAAATATTTATTTATGGGCCACTTTTCAACATGATTATATAGCATAAACTCATTTTTCAGATTAAAGCTTTTTTACAAAATTCGGTTAAAATTTTAACGGGTCCACTATAAAGCCCATTTAGACATACACGCCTTAAACACAACAAAACAGCCACAAAAATAATATTAGATCAAATTTTATGAGTTAATATATTTGATTATGGGCATTTGAATATGATTATATAGCATAAACTCATTTTCTGAGCTTTTTACTCTGTTAAAATTCCAACGGGTCCACTATAAAGCCCATTTAGACATTCACGCCTTAAACCCCATCAAAACAGCCGAAAAATAAGACTAAATCACATTTTATGAATTAAAATATTTATTTATGGGCTTTTGAACATGATTATATAGCTTAAACTCAATTTTAGAATTTTGTTACTCGGTTAAAATTCCAACGGGTCCTATGTAAAGCTCATTTAGATATGCACACGCTTTAAACCCAAAAACGGCCGAAAAATAATATTAAATCAAATTTTATGAGTTAAAATATTTGATTATGGGCTTTTGAATATGATTATATAGCCGTCAAATTTCCAACGGGTCCACTATAAACCTGATTTAGACAAGCACGCCTAAAACCCCAACAAAACGGCCGAAAAATAATATTATATCACATTTTATGACTTAAAATATTTATTTATGGGCTTTTGAACATAATTATACAGCTTAACCTCAACTTTAGAACTTTTTACTCGGTTAAAATTCCAACGGGTGCACTATAAAGCCCATTTAGACTTGCACGCCTTAAACCCTAACAAAACGGCCCAAAAATGAAATTAAATAAAATTTTAAGACTTAAAATATATAGTTATGGGCTTTTTAACATGATTATATATCTCAACGTCATTTTCAAAACTTTTTACTCGGTTAAAATTCCAACGGGTCCACTATAAAGCCCATTTAGGCATGCACGCCTTAAACCCCAACAAAACGGGCAAAAAATAAGAATAAATCATATTTTATGACTTAAAATATTTATTTACGGGCTTTTCAACATGATTATATAGCATAAACTCATTTTCAGAAATTTTTACTCGGTTAAAATTTTAACGGGTCCACTATAAAGCCCATTTAGACATACACGCCTTAAACACAACAAAACTGCCACAAAAATAATATTAGATCAAATTTTATGAGTTAATATATTTGATTATGGGCATTTGAATATGATTATATAGCATAAACTCATTTTTAGAACTTTTTTCTGTTAAAATTCCAACGGGTCCACTATAAAGCCCATTTAGACATTCACCCTTAAACCCCATCAAAACAAAATAGTAAAAAAAATAAGACTAAATCACATTTTATGAATTAAAATATTTATTTATGGGCTTTTGAACATGATTATATAGCTTAACCTCAATTTTAGATTTTTTTTACTCGGTTAAAATTCCAACGGGTCCTATGTAAAGCTCATTTAGATATGCACGCTTTAAACCCAACAAAACGGCCGAAAAATAATATTAAATCAAATTTTATGAGTTAAAATATTTGATTATGGGCTTTTGAATATGATTATATAGCTTAACCTCAATTTTTAGAACTTTTTACACGGTTAAAATTCCAATTCCACGGGTCCACTATAAATTTAGATTTAGACACGCCTAAAACCCCAACAAAATGGGAAAAATAATATTATATCACATTTTATGACTTAAAATATTTATTTATGGGCTTTTGAACATTATTATACAGCTTAACCTCAACTTTAGAACTTTTTACTTGGTTAAAATTCCAACGGGTGCACTATAAAGCCCATTTAGACTTGCACGCGGTGCGCTATAAAGCCCATTTTAAACCCTAAAAAAAACGCCCAAAAATGAAATTAAATAAAATTTTAAGACTTAAAATATTTAGTTATGGGCTTTTTAACATGATTATATATCTTAACCTCATTTTCAAAACTTTTTACTCGGTTAAAATTCCAACGGGTCCACTATAAAGCCCATTTAGGCATGCACGCCTTAAACCCCAACAAAACGGGCAAAAAATAAGAATAAATCATATTTTATGACTTAAAATATTTATTTACGGGCTTTTCAACATGATTATATAGAATAAACTCATTTTAGAAATTTTTACTCGGTTAAAATTTTAAGCGGGTCCACTATAAAGCCCATTTAGACATACACGCCTTAAAAAACACACAAAAACGCCACAAAAATAATATTAGATCAAATTTTATGAGTTAAAATATTTGATTATGGGCATTTGAATATGATTATATAGCATAAACTCATTTTCTGAGCTTTTTACTCTGTTAAAATTCCAACGGGTCCACTATAAAGCCCATTTAGACATTCACGCCTTAAACCCCATCAAAACAGCCGAAAAATAAGACTAAATCACATTTTATGAATTAAAATATTTATTTATGGCTTTTTTGAACATGATTATATAGCTTAAACTCAATTTTAGAATTTTTTGTTCGGTTAAAATTCCAACGGGTCCTATGTAAAGCTAATTTAGATATGCACAAATTTTAAACCCAACAAAACGGCCGAAAAATAATATTAAATCAAATTTTATGAGTTAAAATATTTGATTATGGGCTTTTGAATATGATTATATAGCTTAACCTCAATTTTCCAACGGGTCTTTACTATAAAAAAATTTAGACAACACGTCCACTATAAAAACCATTTAGACAACACGCCTAAAACCCCAACAAAACGGCCAAAAAAATAATATTATATCACATTTTATGACTTAAAATATTTATTTATGGGCTTTTGAACATGATTATACAGCTTAACCTCAACTTTAGAACTTTTTACTCGGTTAAAATTCCAACGGGTGCACTATAAAGCCCATTTAGACTTGCACGCTTAAAAACCTAACAAAACGGCTAAAAAAATGAAATTAAATAAAATTTTAAGACTTAAAATATATTTAGTTATGGGCTTTTTAACATGATTATATATCTCAACGTCATTTTCAAAACTTTTTACTCGGTTAAAATTCCAACGGATCCACTATAAAGCCCATTTAGGCATGCACGCCTTAAACCCCAACAAAACGGGCAAAAAATAAGAATAAATCATATTTTATGACTTAAAATATTTATTTACGGGCTTTTCAACATGATTATATAGCATAAACTCATTTTCAGAAATTTTTACTCGGTTAAAATTTTAGCGGGTCCACTATAAAGCCCATTTAGACATACACGCCTTAAACACAACAAAACTGCCACAAAAATAATATTAGATCAAATTTTATGAGTTAATATATTTGATTATGGGCATTTGAATATGATTATATAGCATAAACTCATTTTCTGAGCTTTTTACTCTGTTAAAATTCCAACGGGTCCACTATAAAGCCCATTTAGACATTCACGCCTTAAACCCCATCAAAACAGCCGAAAAATAAGACTAAATCACATTTTATGAATTAAAATATTTATTTATGGGCTTTTGAACATGATTATATAGCTTAAACTCAATTTTAGATTTTTTTACTCGGTTAAAATTCCAACGGGTCCTATGTAAAGCTCATTTAGATATGCACGCCTTAAACCCAACAAAACGGCCGAAAAATAATATTAAATCAAATTTTATGAGTTAAAATATTTGATTATGGGCTTTTGAATATGATTATATAGCCGTCAAATTTCCAACGGGTCCACTATAAACCTGATTTAGACAAGCACGCCTAAAACCCCAACAAAACGGCCGAAAAATAATATTATATCACATTTTATGACTTAAAATATTTATTTATGGGCTTTTGAACATGATTATACAGCTTAACCTCAACTTTAGAACTTTTTACTCGGTTAAAATTCCAACGGGTGCACTATAAAGCCCATTTAGACTTGCACGCTTTAAACCCTAACAAAAAAACGGCCCAAAAATGAAATTAAATAAAATTTTAAGACTTAAAATATTTAGTTATGGGCTTTTTAACATGATTATATATCTCAACGTCATTTTCAAAACTTTTTTTTACTCGGTTAAAATTCCAACGGGTCCACTATAAAGCCCATTTAGACATGCACGCTTTTTTAAACCCCAACAAAACGGGCAAAAAAATAAGAATAAATCATATTTTATGACTTAAAATATTTATTTATGGGCTTTTCAACATGATTATATAGCATAAACTCATTTTTTAGAAATTTTTTTACTCGGTTAAAATTTTAACGGGTCCACTATAAAGCCCATTTAGACATACACGCTTTTAAAACAACAAAAAAACCACAAAAATAATATTAGATCAAATTTTATGAGTTAATATATTTGATTATGGGCATTTGAATATGATTATATAGCATAAACTCATTTTCTGAGCTTTTTACTCTGTTAAAATTCCAACGGGTCCACTATAAAGCCCATTTAGACATTCACGCCTTAAACCCCATCAAAACAGCCGAAAAATAAGACTAAATCACATTTTATGAATTAAAATATTTATTTATGGGCTTTTGAACATGATTATATAGCTTAAACTCAATTTTAGAATTTTGTTACTCGGTTAAAATTCCAACGGGTCCTATGTAAAGCTCATTTAGATATGCACGCCTTAAACCCAACAAAACGGCCGAAAAATAATATTAAATCAAATTTTATGAGTTAAAATATTTGATTATGGGCTTTTGAATATGATTATATTATATAACCTCATTTTTTAAACTTTTTCTCGGTTAAAATTCCAACGGGTCCACTATAAACATGATTTAGACAAGCACGCCTAAAACCCCAACAAAACGGCCGAAAAATAATATTATATCACATTTTATGACTTAAAATATTTATTTATGGGCTTTTGAACATAATTATACAGCTTAACCTCAACTTTAGAACTTTTTACTCGGTTAAAATTCCAACGGGTGCACTATAAAGCCCATTTAGACTTGCACGCCTTAAACCCCAACAAAACGGCCAAAAAATGAAATTAAATAAAATTTTAAGACTTAAAATATTTAGTTATGGGCTTTTTAACATGATTATATATCTTAAACTCATTTTCAAAACTTTTTACTCGGTTAAAATTCCACGGGTCCACTATAAAGCCCATTTAGGCATGCACACTTAAAACCCAACAAAACGGGCAAAAAATAAGAATAAATCATATTTTATGACTTAAAATATTTATTTATGGGCTTTTCAACATGATTATATAGCATAAACTCATTTTCAGAAATTTTTACTCGGTTAAAATTTTAACGGGTCCACTATAAAGCCCATTTAGACATACACCTTTAAAAACACAACAAAACGCCACAAAAATAATATTAGATCAAATTTTATGAGTTAAAATATTTGATTATGGGCATTTGAATATGATTATATAGCATAAACTCATTTTCTGAACTTTTTACTCTGTTAAAATTCCAACGGGTCCACTATAAAGCCCATTTAGACATTCACGCCTTAAACCCCAACAAAACAAAAAAAAATAAGACTAAATCACATTTTATGAATTAAAATATTTATTTATGGGCTTTTGAACATGATTATATAGCTTAAACTCAATTTTAGAATTTTTTACTCGGTTAAAATTCCAACGGGTCCTATGTAAAGCTCATTTAGATATGCACGCCTTAAACCCAACAAAACGGCCGAAAAATAATATTAAATCAAATTTTATGAGTTAAAATATTTGATTATGGGCATTTTGAATATGATTATATATCTTAACCTCAATTTTAGAACTTTTTCCACTAAATAAATTATAAAGCTGATTTAGACAAGCACGCCTAAAACCCCAAACAAAATGGTAGAAAAAATAATATTATATCACATTTTATGACTTAAAATATATTTATTTATGGGCTTTTGAACATGATTATACAGCTTAACCTCAATTTTAGAACTTTTTACTCGGTTAAAATTCCAACGGGTGCACTATAAAGCCCATTTAGACTTGCACGCCTTTAAACCCTAACAAAACGAAAATTAAAAAATGAAATTAAATAAAATTTTAAGACTTAAAATTTATAGTTATGGGCTTTTTAACATGATTATATATCTCAACCTCATTTTCAAAACTTTTTACTCGGTTAAAATTCCAACGGGTCCACTATAAAGCCCATTTAGACATGCACGCCTTAAACCCCAACAAAACGGCAAAAAAAATAAGAATAAATCATATTTTATGACTTAAAATATTTATTTATGGGCTTTTCAACATGATTATATAGCTTAAACTCATTTTTAGAAATTTTTACTCGGTTAAAATTTTAACGGGTCCACTATAAAGCCCATTTAGACATACACGCCTTAAACACAAGAAAAACGCCACAAAAATAATATTAGATCAAATTTTATGAGTTAAAATATTTGATTATGGGCATTTGAATATGATTAAATAGCATAAACTCATTTTAGAACTTTTTTACTCTGTTAAAATTCCAACGGGTCCACTATAAAGCCCATTTAGACATTCACGCCTTAAACCCCAATCAAAACAAAAAAAAAAAATAAGACTAAATCACATTTTATGAATTAAAATATTTATTTATGGGCTTTTGAACATGATTATATAGCTTAAACTCAATTTTAGAATTTTTTACTCGGTTAAAATTCCAACGGGTCCTATGTAAAGCCCATTTAGATATGCACGCCTAAAAAACCCAACAAAACGGCGAAAAAAATAATATTAAATCAAATTTTATGAGTTAAAATATTTGATTATGGGCTTTTGAATATGATTATATAGCTTAACCTCAATTTTAGAACTTTTTACTCGGTTAAAATTCCAACGGGTCCATTATAAAGTAGATTTAGACATGCACGCCTTAAACCCCAACAAAAATGGCCGAAAAATAAAATTAAATCACATTTGACTTAAAATATTTATTTATGGGCTTTTTAACATGATTATATAGCTTAACCTCATTTTTAGAATTTTTTACTCGGTTAAAATTCCAACGGGTCCTATATAAAACCCATTTAGTAATAACGTGATAAAATAAATTAAATCAAATTTTATGACTTAAAATATGGTTTTATGGGCTTTTGAACATGATTATATATCTTAATCTCATTTTTAGAACTTAAAAAGTTAAAACACAATTGATAATAAGGCCCATTTCTAATTAACGCCTTAAAACTAAGAGCAATAAACTAAAAAAGAAATTAAATGAAATTTTATGACTTAAAATATTTGGTTATGTTATTTTGAACATGATTATGTGATAACCTCGATTTTAGAACTTTTCTTGGTGGTTAAAATTGCGCGGGTCCATTATAAAGCCCATTTAGACCACGGCTTAAACCCAACAAAAATAAAAAAATAAGATTTGGCATTTTATGACTTAAAATATTTATTTATGGGCTTTTGAACATGATTTGGGCTTAAACTCAATTTTAGAATTGGGCATCGGGCAAAACTTTTTATTAATTTAGATTTAAAAGCTTAAAAAGCGTTCTTCAATGGTTTCTTCTTATCCCTAAGTCGAAACTCAAAATAGCTACTTGTGCATTTTGCCTGAGTTAAATAATACATTTATGGGCTTTTGAATCATGATTGAACAACAACCAATTTTAGAAAATTTTTTACTTAGTTTAAATTTATGGGCATTTAACATTATGATTAAACCCCAATTAATCTTCACCATCAATAGATTGAATAAAGAACTTAAATATTTATTTATGGGCTTTTGAACATGATTATATAGCTTAACCTCAATTTTAGATAAATAGATTTAGAGATCCTATCCCATTTAGACACTAAAACCAAACAAAAAACGGCCCAAAAATAAGAATAAATAAACATTTTGAGACTTAAAATATTTATTTATGGGTTTTTTAAACATGATTATATAGTTTCTCTCAACCTCATTTTTAGAACTTTTTAACCAAGTTAAAATTTCATGGTTAGGTCAAAAGATATAAAGCCCATTTAGACAAACCATGAATTAAACCCCAACAAAAAAAGAAGAAGAAGAAGAAAAATAAGACTAAATCAAATTTTATGACTTAAAATATTTATTTATGGGCTTTTAACATGATTATATAGCTTAATCTCAATTTTAGAACTTTTTTTTTTGTTAAAATTGGTGGTCCTATATAAAGGCTCATTTAGATATCCACGCCTTAAACCCAACAAAACAACCAAAAAATAATATTAAATCAAATTTTATGAGTTAAAATATTTTTTATTGGGCTTTTGAATATGATTATATAAGCTTCTTATCTTTTTAGAACTTTTTATTCTTTAAAATTCTTCATGGGTCCATTATAAAGTAGATTTAGACTTTGCATCTTTAAACAAAAAACAAAATCTAGTCAAAAATAAAATTAAATCAAATTTTTGACTTAAAATATTTATTTATGGGCTTTTTAACATGATTACATAGCTTAACCTCATTTTTAGAACTTTTTACTAATATGATTCAAAATTCATTTGGGTCCACTATAAAGCTGATTTAGACATGTTTAGGCTTTTAAACCCCAACAAAACACACAAAAAAAAAAATAACATTAAATCACATTTTATGACTTAAAATATTTATTTATGGGCTTTTGAACATGATTATATAGCTTAACCTCATTTTTAGAACTTTTTAATCGGTTAAAATCCATGGTCCACTATAAAGCCCATTTAGACTTGAGCTTTAAACCCTAACAAAAATAGCCCAAAAATAAAATTAAATAAAATTTTAAGACTTAAAATATTTAGTTATGGGTTTTTTAATATGATTATATATCTTAACCTCATTTTAAGAACTTTTTACTCGGTTAAAATTCCAACGGGTCCACTATAAAGCCCATTTAGACATGCACGCCTTAAACCCCAACAAAACGGCCGAAAAAATAAGAATAAATCACATTTTATGACTTAAAATATTTATTTATGGGCTTTTGAACATGATTATATAGCTTAACCTCAATTTTAGAACTTTTTACTCGGTTAAAATTCCAATGGGTCCACTATAAAGCCCATTTAGATATGCACGCCTTAAAACCCAACAAAAACAACCAAAAAAATAAAATTAAATCAAATTTTATGAGTTAAAATATTTGTTTATGGGATTTTGAATATGATTATATATCTTAACCTCAATTTTTAGAACTTTTTACTCGGTTAAAATTCCAACAAGTCCATTATAAAGCCCATTTAGACATGCACGCCTTAAACCCCAACAAAATGGCCAAAAAATAAAATTAAATCACATTTGACTTAAAATATTTATTTATGGGCTTTTTAACATGATTATATAGCTTAACCTCATTTTTAGACTTTTTTTTACTCGGTCAAAATTCAACGGGTCCACTATAAAGCTGATTTAGACATGCACGCCTAAAACCCCAACAAAACGGGCAAAAAATAATATTATATCACATTTTATGACTTAAAATATTTATTTATGTGCTTTTGAACATGATTATACAGCTTAACCTCAACTTTAGAACTTTTTACTCGGTTAAAATTCCAACGGGTGCACTATAAAGCCCATTTAGACTTACACGCCTTAAACCCCAACAAAACGGTCGAAAAATGGAATTAAATAAAATTTTAAGACTTAAATTATGGGCTTTTGAATATGATTATATAGCTTAACCTCAATTTTAGAACTTTTTACTCGGTTAAAATTCCAACAGGTCCATTGTAAAGTAGATTTAGACATGCACGCCTTAAACCCCAACGAAATGGCCGAAAAATAAAATTAAATCACATTTGACTTAAAATATTTAGTTATGGGCTTTTTAACATGATTATATAGCTTAACCTCATTTTTAGAACTTATTACTCCGTCAAAATTCCAACGGGTCCACTATGAAGCCGATTTAGACATGCACTCCTAAAACCCCAACAAAACGACCAAAAAATAAGAATGTGTCACATTTTATAATTTAAAATATTTATTTATGTGCTTTTGAACATGATTATACAGCTTAACCTCAACTTTAGAACTTTTTACTCGGTTAAAATTCCAACGGGTGCACTATAAAGCCCATTTAGACTTTCACGCCTTAAACCGCAACAAAATGCCGCAAAATGAAATTAAATAAAATTTTAAGACTTAAAATATTTAGTTATGGGCTTTTTAACATGATTATATATCTTAACCTCATTTTTAGAACTTTTTACTCAGTTAAAATTCCAACGGGTCCACTATAAAGCCCATTTAGACATTCACGCCTTAAACCCCAACAAAACGGCCGAAAAAATAAGACTAAATCACATTTTATGACTTAAAATATTTATTTATGGGCTTTTGAACATGATTATATAGCTTAATCTCAATTTTAGAACTTTTTACTCGGTTAAAATTCCAACGGGTCCTATGTAAAGCTCATTTAGATATGCACGCTTAAAAACCAAAAAAACAACAAAAAATAATATTAAATCAAATTTTATGAGTTAAAATATTTGATTATGGGATTTTGAATATGATTATATAGCTTAGCCTCAATTTTAGAACTTTTTAATCGGTTAAAATTCCAACAGTCCATTGTAAAGTAGATTTAGACATGCACGCTTTTTAAAAACCCAACGAAATGGCGAAAAATAAAATTAAATCACATTTGACTTAAAATATTTATTTATGGGCTTTTTAACATGATTACATAGCTTAACCTCATTTTTAGAACTTTTTACTCGGTCAAAATTCTAAGGGGTCCACTATAAACCTGATTTAGACATGCACGCCTAAAACTCCAACAAAACGGCCGAAAAATAATATTATATCACATTTTATGACTTAAAATATTTATTTATGGGCTTTTGAACATGATTATACAGCTTAACCTCAACATTAGAACTTTTTACTCGGTTAAAATTCCAACGGGTGCACTATAAAGCCCATTTAGACTTGCACGACTTAAACCCTAACAAAACGGCCCAAAAATGAAATTAAATAAAATTTTAAGACTTAAAATATTTAGTTATGGGTTTTTCAACATGATTATATATCTCAACCTCATTTTAAGAACTTTTTACTCAGTTAAAATTCCAACGGGTCCACTGTAAAACCCATTTGGACATTCACGCCTTTAAACCCCCCAACAAAACGGCGAAAAATAAGACTAAATCACATTTTATGAATTAAAATATTTATTTATGGGCTTTTGAACATGATTATATAGCTTAATCTCAATTTTAGAACTTTTTACTCGGTTAAAATTCCAACGGGTCCACTATTAAAGCTCATTTAGATATGTTAAAATTCCAACAGTCCATTAAAAAGTAGATTTAGAAACAAAAAACAAAAAAAAAATAATATTAAATCACATTTGACTTAAAATATTTATTTATGGGCTTTTTAACATGATTACATAGCTTAACCTCATTTTTAGAACTTTTTACTCGGTCAAAATTCTAAGGGGTCCACTATAAAGCCCTGATTTAGACATGCACGCCTAAAACCCCAACAAAAGCAAAAAAAAATAATATTATATCACATTTTATGACTTAAAATATTTATTTATGGGCTTTTGAACATGATTATACAGCTTAACCTCAACATTAGAACTTTTTACTCGGTTAAAATTCCAACGGGTGCACTATAAAGCCCATTTAGACTTGCACGACTTAAACCCTAACAAAACGGCCCAAAAATGAAATTAAATAAAATTTTAAGACTTAAAATATTTAGTTATGGGTTTTTTAACATGATTATATATCTCAACCTCATTTTCAGAACTTTTTACTCAGTTAAAATTCCAACGGGTCCACTGTAAAACCCATTTAGACATTCACGCCTTAAACCCCAACAAAACGGGCAAAAAATAAGACTAAATCACATTTTATGATTAAAATATTTATTTATGGGCTTTTGAACATGATTATATAGCTTAATCTCAATTTTAGAACTTTTTACTCGGTTAAAATTCCAACGGGTCCTATGTAAAGCTCATTTAGATATGCACGCCTTAAACCCAACGAAACAACCAAAAAATAATATTAAATCAAATTTTATGAGTTAAAATATTTGATTATGGGCTTTTGAATATGATTATATAGCTTAGCCGCAATTTTAGAACTTTTTAATCGGTTAAAATTCCAACAGGTCCATTGTAAAGTAGATTTAGACATGCACGCCTTAAACACCAACGAAATGGCCGAAAAATAAAATTAAATCACATTTGACTTAAAATATTTATTTATGGGCTTTTTAACATGATTACATAGCTTAACCTCATTTTTAGAACTTTTTACTCGGTCAAAATTCTAAGGGGTCCACTATAAACCTGATTTAGACATGCACGCCTAAAACTCCAACAAAACGGCCGAAAAATAATATTATATCACATTTTATGACTTAAAATATTTATTTATGGGCTTTTGAACATGATTATACAGCTTAACCTCATTTTTTTAGAACTTTTTACTCGGTTAAAATTCCAACGGGTGCACTATAAAGCCCATTTAGACTTGCACGCCTTAAACCCAACAAAAACAAAAAAAATGAAATTAAATAAAATTTTAAGACTTAAAATATTTAGTTATGGGCTTTTTAACATGATTATATATCTTAACCTCATTTTCAGAACTTTTTACTCGGTTAAAATTCCAACGGGTCCACTATAAAGCCCATTTAGACATTCACGACTTAAACCCCAACAAAAAAAAAAAAATAAAAAAAATAAAATTAAATAAAATTTTATGACTTAAAATATTTATTTATGGGCTTTTTAACATGATTATATATCTTAACCTCTTTTTAGAACTTTTTACTTAGTTAAAATTCCAACGGGTCCCTATGTAAAACCCATTTAGACATGCACGCCTTAAAACCCAACAAAACGGTAAAAAAATAATATTAAATCAAATTTTATGAATTAAAATATTTATTTATGGGCTTTTGAATATGATTATATAGCTTAATCTCAATTTTAGAACTTTTTACTCGGTTAAAATTCCAACGGGTCCATTGTAAAGTAGATTTAGATATGCACGCTTTTTAAACCCAAAAATAAAATGGCCAAAAAATAAAATTAAATCACATTTGACTTAAAATATTTATTTATGGGCTTTTTAACATGATTACATAGCTTAACCTCATTTTTAGAACTTTTTACTCGGTCAAAATTCTAAGGGGTCCACTATAAACTGATTTAGACATGCACGCCTAAAACCCCAACAAAATTAGTAAAAAAATAATATTATATCACATTTTATGACTTAAAATATTTATTTATGGGCTTTTGAACATGATTATACAGCTTAACCTCAACATTAGAACTTTTTACTCGGTTAAAATTCCAACGGGTGCACTATAAAGCCCATTCAGACTTGCACGCCTTAAACCCCAACAAAACGGCCAAAAAATGAAATTAAATAAAATTTTAAGACTTAAAATATTTAGTTATGGGCTTTTTAACATGATTATATATCTTAACCTCATTTTCAGAACTTTTTACTCAGTTAAAATTCTAACAGGTCCACTATAAAGCCCATTTGGACATTCACGCCTTAAACCCCAACAAAACGGCCGAAAAATAAGACTAAATCACATTTTATGAATTAAAATATTTATTTATGGGCTTTTGAACATGATTATATAGCTTAATCTCAATTTTAGAACTTTTTACTCGGTTAAAATTCCAACGGGTCCTATGTAAAGCTCATTTAGATATGCACGTAAAGCTCATTTAGATATAAAATTTTTAAACCCAACGAAACAGCCAAAAAATAATATTAAATCAAATTTTATGAGTCTAAATCAGGTTTATAGTGGACCCCTTAGAATTTTGACCGAGTAAAAAGTTCTAAAAATGAGGTTAAGCTATGTAATCATGTTCAAAAGCCCATAAATAAATATTTTAAGTCAAATGTGACTTAATATTATTTTTTGGCTGTTTCGTTGGGTTTAAGGCGTGCATATCTAAATGAGCTTTACATAGGACCCGTTGGAATTTTAACCGAGTAAAAAGTTCTAAAATTGAGATTAAGCTATATAATCATGTTCAAAAGCCCATAAATAAATATTTTAATTCATAAAATGTGATTTAGTCTTATTTTTCGGCCGTTTTGTTGGGGTTTAAGGCGTGAATGTCCAAATGGGTTTTACAGTGGACCCGTTGGAATTTTAACTAAGTAAAAAGTTCTTAAAATGAGGTTGAGATATATAATCATGTTAAAAAGCCCATAACTAAATATTTTAAGCCTTAAAATTTTATTTAATTTCATTTTTCGGCCGTTTTGTTGGGGTTTAAGGCGTGCAAGTGTAAATGGGCTTTATAGTGCACCGTTGGAATTTTAACCGAGTAAAAAGTTCTAAAGTTGAGATTAAGCTGTATAATCATGTTCAAAAGCCCATAAATAAATATTTTAAGTCCTAAAATGTGATATATTCTTATTTTTTGGCCGTTTTGTTGGGGTTTTAGGCGTGCATGACAAAATCGGCTTTATAGTGGACCCGTTAGAATTTTGACTGAGTAAAAAGTTCTAAAAAATGAGGTTAAGCTATATAATCATATTCAAAATCCCATAATCAAATATTTTAACTCATAAAATTTGATTTAATATTATTTTGGGTTTTTTTGTTGGGTTTAAGGCGTGCATGTCTAAATGGGCTTTATAGTGGACCCGTTGGAATTTTAACCGAGTAAAAGTTCTAAAAAAAATGAGGTTAAGATATATAATCATGTTAAAAAGCCCATTAACTAAATATTTTAAGTCTTAAAATTTTATTTAATTTCATTTTTATTTGATTTTGTTGGGTTTTTAAGGCGTGCAAGTCTAAAACATGCTTTATATTGCACCCGTTGGAATTTTAACCGAGTAAAAAGTTCTAAAGTTGAGGTTAAGCTGTATAATCATGTTCAAAAAAGCCCATAAATAAATATTTTAAGTCATAAAATGTGATATAATATTATTTTTTGGCCATTTTGTTGGGTTTTTAGGCGTGCATGTCTAAATCAGTTTATAGTGGACCCGTTGGAATTTTGACCGAGTAAAAAGTTCTAAAAATGAGGTTAAGCTATGTAATCATGTTAAAAAGCCCATAAATAAATATTTTAAGTCAAATGTGATTTAATTTTTATTTTTTCGCCATTTCGTTTGGGGTTTAAGGCGTGCATGTCTAAATCTACTTTACAATGGACCTGTTGGAATTTTTTTAAAAGTTCTAAAAATTAAAAAGTTCTAAAATTGAGGTTAAGCTATATAATCATGTTCAAAAGCCCATAACTAAATATTTTAAGTCTTAAAATTTTATTTAATTTCATTTTTTATAAAATGTGATTTTTTGTTGGGGTTTAAGTCGTGCAAGTCTAAATGGGCTTTATAGTGCACCCGTTGGAATTTTAACCGAGTAAAAAGTTCTAATGTTGAGGTTAAGCTGTATAATCATGTTCAAAAGCCCATAAATAAATATTTTAAGTCATAAAATGTAATATAATATTATTTTTTTTTATTTTTTTTTTGTTTGGGTTTTAGGCGTGCATGTCTAAATGGGTTTATAGTGGACCCTTAGAATTTTGACCGAGTAAAAAGTTCTAAAAATGAGGTTAAGCTATGTAATCATGTTAAAAAGCCCATAAATAAATATTTTAAGTCAAATGTGATTTAATTTTATTTTTCGGCCATTTCGTTGGTGTTTAAGGCGTGCATGTCTAAATCTACTTTACAATGGACCTGTTGGAATTTTAACCGATTAAAAAGTTCTAAAATTGAGGTTAAGCTATATAATCATATTCAAAAGCCCATAATCAAATATTTTAACTCATAAAATTTGATTTAATATTATTTTTTGGTTGTTTCGTTGGGTTTAAGGCGTGCATATCTAAATGAGCTTTACATAGGACCCGTTGGAATTTTAACCGAGTAAAAAGTTCTAAAATTGAGATTAAGCTATATAATCATGTTCAAAAGCCCATAAATAAATATTTTAATTCATAAAATGTGATTTAGTCTTATTTTTTGGCGTTTTGTTGGGGTTTAAGGCGTGAATGTCCAAATGGGCTTTATAGTGGACCTGTTAGAATTTTAACTGAGTAAAAAGTTCTGAAAATGAGGTTAATATATATAATCATGTTAAAAAGCCCATAACTAAATATTTTAAGTCTTAAAATTTTATTTTATTTCATTTTCTGGCCGTTTTGTTGGGGTTTAAGGCGTGCAAGTCTGAATGGGCTTTATAGTGCACCCGTTGGAATTTTAACCGAGTAAAAAGTTCTAAAGTTGAGGTTAAGCTGAATAATCATGTTCAAAAGCCCATAAATAAATATTTTAAGTCATAAAATGTGATATATTCTTATTTTTTGGCCGTTTTGTTGGGGTTTTAGGCGTGCATGACTAAATCGGCTTTATAGTGGACCCGTTGGAATTTTGACCGAGTAAAAAGTTCTAAAAATGAGGTTAAGCTATGTAATCATGTTAAAACGCCCATAACTAATTATTTTAAGTCAAATGTGATTTTATTTTATTTTTCGGCCATTTCGTTGGGGTTTAAGGTGTGCATGTCTAAATCTACTTTACAATGCACCTGTGGGAATTTTATCCGAGTAAAAATTTCTAAAATTGAGGCTAAGCTATATAATCATATTCAAAATCCCATAATCAAATATTTTAACTCATAAAATTTGATTTAATATTATTTTTCGGCCGTTAAGTTGGGTTTAAGGCGTGCATATCTAAATGAGCTTTACATAGGACCCGTTGGAATTTTAACCGAGTAAAAAGTTCTAAAATTGAGTTTAAGCTATATAATCATTTTCAAAAGCCCATAAATAGATATTTTAAATCTTAAAATGTGATTTAGTATTATTTTTCGGCCGTTTTGTTGGGGTTTAAGGCCTGAATATCTAAATGGGCTTTATAGTGGACCCGTTGGAATTTTAATAAAGTAAAAAGTTCAGAAAATGAGTTTATGCTATATAATCATATTCAAAAGCCCATAATCATGTTAAAAAGCCCATAACTAAATATTTTAAGCCTTAAAATTTTATTTAATTTCATTTTTCGGCCGTTTTGTTGGGGTTTAAGGCGTGCAAGTCTAAATGGGCTTTATAGTGCACCGTTGGAATTTTAACCGAGTAAAAAGTTCTAAAGTTGAGATTAAGCTGTATAATCATGTTCAAAAGCCCATAAATAAATATTTTAAGTCATAAAATGTTATATTCTTATTTTTTGGCTGTTTTGTTGGGGTTTTAGGCGTGCATGACTAAATCGGCTTTATAGTGGACCCGTTAGAATTTTAACCGAGTAAAAAGTTCTAAAAATGAGGTTAAGCTATATAATCATATTCAAAATCCCATAATCAAATATTTTAACTCATAAAATTTGATTTAATATTATTTTGGGGCCGTTTTGTTGGGTTTAAGGCGTGCATACCTAAATGGGCTTTATAGTGGACCCGTTGGAATTTTAACTGAGTAGAAAGTTCTAAAAATGAGGTTAAGATATATAATCATGTTAAAAAGCATTAACTACATATTTTAAGTCTTAAAATTTTATTTAATTTCATTTTGCGGTGATTTTGTTGCGGTTTAAGGCGTGCAAGTCTAAACATGCTTTATATTGCAACCGTTGGAATTTTAACCGAGTAAAAAGTTCTAGAGTTGAGGTTAAGCTGTATAATCATGTTCAAAAGCCCATAAATAAATATTTTAAGTCATAAAATGTGATATAATATTATTTTTCGGCCATTTTGTTGGGGTTTTAGGCGTGCATATCTAAATCAGGTTTATAGTGGACCCGTTGGAATTTTGACCGAGTAAAAAGTTCTAAAAATGAGGTTAAGCTATGTAATCATGTTAAAAAGCCCATAAATTAATATTTTAAGTCAAATGTGATTTAATTTTATTTTTCGGCCATTTCGTTGGGGTTTAAGGCGTGCATGTCTAAATCTACTTTACAATGGACCTGTTGGAATTTTAACCGATTAAAAAGTTCTAAAATTGAGGCTAAGCTATATAATCATATTCAAAAGCCCATAATCAAATATTTTAACTCATAAAATTTGATTTAATATTTTTTTTCGGCCGTTTTGTTGGGTTTAAGGCGTGCATATCTAAATGCGCTTTACATAGGACCCATTGGAATTTTAACCGAATAAAAAGTTCTAAAATTGAGTTTAAGCTATATAATCATGTTCAAAAGCCCATAAATAAATATTTTAATTCATAAAATGTGATTTAGTCTTATTTTTCGGCCGTTTTGTTGGGGTTTAAGGCGTGAATGTCCAAATGGTCTTTATAGTGGACCCGTTGGAATTTTAACTGAGTAAAAAGTTCTGAAAATGAGGTTAATATATATAATCATGTTAAAAAGCCCATAACTAAATATTTTAAGTCTTAAAATATTTATTTAATTTTATTTTTCGGCCGTTTTGTTGGGGTTTAAGGCGTGCAAGTCTAAATGGGCTTTATAGTGCACCCGTTGGAATTTTAGCCGAGTAAAAAGTTCTAAAGTTGACGTTAAGCTGTATAATCATGTTCAAAAGCCCATAAATAAATATTTTAAGTCATAAAATGTGATATATTCTTTTTTTTGGCCGTTTTGTTGGGGTTTTAGGCGTGCTTGACTAAATCTGCTTTATAGTGGACCCGTTGGAATTTTGACCGAGTAAAAAGTTCTAAAAATGAGGTTAAGCTATGTAATCATGTTAAAACGCCCATAACTAAATATTTTAAGTCAAATTTGATTTAATTTTATTTTTTGGCCATTTCGTTGGGGTTTAAGGCGTGCATACCTAAATGGGCTTTATAGTGGACCCGTTGGAATTTTAACTGAGTAAAATGTTCTGAAAATGAGGATAAGATATATAATCATGTTAAAAATCCATTAACTAAATATTTTAAGTCTTAAAATTTTATTTAATTTCATTTTGCGGCGATTTTGTTGCGGTTTAATGCGTGCAAGTCTAAACGGACTTTATAGTGCACCCATTGGAATTTTAACCGAGTAAAAAGTTCTAAAGTTGAGGTTAAGCTGTATAATCATGTTCAAAAGCCCATAAATAAATATTTTATGTCATAAAATGTGATATATTCTTATTTTTCGGCCGTTTTGTTGGGGTTTAAGGCGTGCATGTCTAAATCGGCTTTATAGTGGACCCGTTGGAATTTTGACCGAGTAAAAAGTTCTTAAAATGAGGTTAAGCTATGCAATCATGTTAAAAAGTGATAAGTGTTCAAAAGTACTAATTTTATTACCCTTTTTACTCATATTATTGTTAGACTTAAGCTCATATTAGTTGCATAATTAGTCATTCATGCATTAATTCATGTTTCTTTCATGTTCGAGCTTGATTACATAACTTGGTGATTTTTGTGAAAAAGATTCTGCTTTGGTGTGTTTTTTGTGTGTGTGCAGAATCACTTGCCTAAACAAGGCTAGAACCAGTTGGAATTTTAAGTGCATGAAGGAGAGTTTGATCTAGTTGCGGGCAATGCATGAAGGATCATGTTCAAAAGTTGCGGGGCAATTGTCGAAAAAGAATAAGGTGATATGGTAGTCGAAATTGATGACTAGACAAGCCCAAGATGACGTGGAGCAAAGCTAAATCCCAAAGGAATTTGATTTCCATGAAGAGATTAAAGAAGAATTAAATTCCAAGAAGATAAGATAAGTTCTAGAAGGAATATAATTATAATAATTTTAATTCATGAATTATATTCTTTAAAGATAATTTAATTCCAACTTAACTTCCTCCTCAAAGAAGGACTTTGACCTAGCCCTATAAATAGATCACCAAGCCATTTCAACTCCAAGTGAGGAAGAAAGAGGAAAATTTTGACAACCCCATAGGGCAAGAGGAGAGAAATTTCGACAAGAGAGCAAGGGAGAGAGATTTATTTTTCTTCTTCTTCTTCTTTGCTTCCATTAGATTCATGGTTTGGGGATTATTCTTTGTATATCTTTTGAACCCAACCATGAACTAACTTGATTGGTTGGGGTTATTGTGTTTTGTGGTTGTGAAAAACTATTGGTTTTTGTTTAGGTAATAAGAGTTTGCACTTTTCTATTCAATGTTTATTCATTCTTGGTTCTTATTCTTGTTTATGAGTGAATTGGGAGAGGATCTCTAAAAACTAATTTCATCTATTTATCTAATATCGAGAGAGTTAGATTCAAGAAACGAATGAGTATGGTCTTTATTCAATCTATTGATGGTGAAGATTAATCCGGCTTAGGAATAAGTTAGGATTTCAACGCCTAAGAGGAGCGCAAGATTGGTTGTTGTTCACCCTTGATTCACGCAGGATGTATTATCAAGGCATGCACAAGTAGCTAGAGTTTCGACTTAGGGATAAGAAGAAACCATTGAAGAACGTTAAGCTATATAATCTTGAAGTTGCTGCCCGGATGCCCAAGTACTTGCCCAACTAGTCATAAAATGCAACCATCGATTAGTTGCCAAGGCAACCCCCGTTGTGCAAGTTGCCACGGCAACTTAGTTGCCCTTGCACTCTTTTTACCAAGACGATCCAATCGGCTATCACACCTCAAGTAAAATGATAACCTGACCATTTTCTCTTTTGATTTCATCTATTCTTTTAGTTTATTGCTCTTAGTTTACTCGTAAAATTAGAACTCCTATTATCAATTGTGTTTTTACTTTTTTTTTGCAAAGAATTTAAGCAAAGTGGCCCAAACCAATCCCTGTGGAGACAATACTCGATACTCATATCACGTTATTACTTGCGACGTGTATACTTGCACAATTGCGTAGCACTTATTACACGCAACAAAAAGCCCATAACTAAATATTTTAAGTCAAATGTGATTTAATTTTATTTTTCGGCCATTTCGTTAGGGTTTAAGGCGTGCATGTCTAAATCTACTTTACAATGGACCTGTTGGAATTTTAACCGAGTAAAAAGTTCTAAAATTGAGGTTAAGCTATATAATCATATTCAAAAGCCCATAATCAAATATTTTAACTCATAAAATTTGATTTAATATTATTTTTCGGCCGTTTTGTTGGGTTTAAGGCGTGCATATCTAAATGGGCTTTACATAGGACCCGTTGGAATTTTAACCGAGTAAAAAGTTCTAAAATTGAGTTTAAGCTAAATAATCATGTTCAAAAGCCCATAAATAAAAATTTTAATTCATAAAAAGTGATTTAGTCTTATTTTTCGGCCGTTTTGTTGGGGTTTAAGGTGTGAATGTCTAAATGGGCTTTATAGTGGACCCGTTGGAATTTTAACAGAGTAAAAAGTTCAGAAAATGAGTTTATTCTATATAATCATATTCAAATGCCCATAATCAAATATTTTAACTCATAAAATTTGATCTAATCTTATTTTGTGGCAGTTTTCTTGTGTTTAAGGCGTGTAAGTCTAAATGGGCTTTATAGTGGACCCGTTAAAATTTTAACCGAGTAAAAATTTCTGAAAATGAGTTTAAGCTATATAATCATGTTGAAAAGCCCGTAAATAAATATTTTAAGTCATAAAATATGATTTATTCTTATTTTTTGCCCGTTTTGTTGGGGTTTAAGGCGTGCATGCCTAAATGGGCTTTATAGTGGACCCGTTGGAATTTTAACCGAGTAAAAAGTTTTGAAAATGACGTTGAGATATATAATCATGTTAAAAAGCCCATAACTATATATTTTAAGTCTTAAAATTTTATTTAATTTCATTTTTGGGCCGTTTTGTTAGGGTTTAAGGCGTGCAAGTCTAAATGGGCTTTATAGTGCACCCGTTGGAATTTTAACCGAGTAAAAAGTTCTAAAGTTGAGGTTAAGCTGTATAATTATGTTCAAAAGCCCATAAATAAATATTTTAAGTCATAAAATGTGATATAATATTATTTTTCGGCCATTTTGTTGGGGTTTAAGGCGTGCTTGTCTAAATCAGGTTTATAGTGGACCCGTTGGAAATTTGACGGAGTAAAAAGTTTTAAAATGAGGTTAAGCTATGTAATCATGTTAAAAAGCCAATAACTAAATATTTTAAGTCAAATGTGATTTAATTTTATTTTTCGGCCATTTCGTTGGGGTTTAAGGCGTGCATGTCTAAATCTACTTTCCAATGGACCTGTTGGAATTTTAACCGATTATAAAGTTCTAAAATTGGGGCTAAACTATATAATCATATTCAAAAGCCCATAATCAAATATTTTAACTCATAAAATTTGATTTAATATTATTTTTCGGCCGTTTTGTTGGTTTTAAGGCGTGCATATCTAAATGAGCTTTACATAGGACCCGTTGGAATTTTAACCGAGTAAAAAATTCTAAAATTGATTTTAAGCTATATAATCATGTTCAAAAGCCCATAAATAAATATTTTAATTCATAAAATGTGATTTAGTCTTATTTTTCGGCCGTTTTGTTGGGGTTTAAGGCGTGAATGTCTAAATGGGCTTTATAGTGGACCCGTTTAAATTTTAACAGAGTAAAAAGCTCAAAAAATTAGTTTATGCTATATAATCATATTCAAATGCCCATAATCAAATATTTTAACTCATAAAATTTGATCTAATCTTATTTTTGTGGCAGTTTTGTTGTGTTTAAGGGGTGTATGTCTAAATGGGCTTTATAGTGGACCCGTTAAAATTTTAACCGAGTAAAAATTTCTGAAAATGAGTTTAAGCTATATAATCATGTTGAAAAGCCCGTAAATAAATATTTTAAGTCATAAAATATGATTTATTCTTATTTTTTGCCCATTTTGTTGGGGTTTAAGGCGTGCATGTCTAAATGGGCTTTATAGTGGACCCGTTGGAATTTTAACCGAGTAAAAAGTTTAGAAAATGACGTGGAGATATATAATCATGTTAAAAAGCCCATAACTATATATTTTAAGTCTTAAAATTTTATTTAATTTCATTTTTGGGCCGTTTTGTTAGGGTTTAAGGCGTGCAAGTCTAAATGGGCTTTATAGTGCACCCGTTGGAATTTTAACCGAGTAAAAAGTTCTAAAGTTGAGGTTAAGCTGTATAATCATGTTCAAAATCCCATAAATAAATATTTTAAGTCATAAAATGTGATATAATATTATTTTTTGGCGTTTTTTGGTTTGGGGTTGCATGTCTAAATTGTTTAAGTGGACCCATTGGAATTTTTATAGTGGAAAGTGGAAATTTGAGGTTAAGATATATAATCATATTCAAAAGCCCATAATCAAATATTTAACTCATAAAATTTGATTTAATATTATTTTTCGGCCGTTTTGTTGGGTTTAAGGCGTGCATATCTAAATGAGCTTTACATAGGACCCGTTGGAATTTTAACCGAGTAAAAAGTTCTAAAGTTGAGGTTAAGCTGTATAATTATGTTCAAAAGCCCATAAATAAATATTTTAAGTCATAAAATGTGATATAATATTATTTTTTTGGCCATTTTGTTGGGGTTTTAGGCGTGCTTGTCTAAATCAGGTTTATAGTGGACCCGTTGGAAATTTGACGGAGTAAAAAGTTTTAAAATGAGGTTAAGCTATGTAATCATGTTAAAAAGCCAATAACTAAATATTTTAAGTCAAATGTGATTTAATTTTATTTTTCGGCCATTTCGTTGGGGTTTAAGGCGTGCATGTCTAAATCTACTTTCCAATGGACCTGTTGGAATTTTAACCGATTATAAAAGTTCTAAAATTGAGGCTAAGCTATATAATCATATTCAAAAGCCCATAATCAAATATTTTAACTCATAAAATTTGATTTAATATTATTTTTCGGCCGTTTTGTTGGTTTTAAGGCGTGCATATCTAAATGAGCTTTACATAGGACCCGTTGGAATTTTAACCGAGTAAAAAATTCTAAAATTGATTTTAAGCTATGTAGTCATGTTCAAAAGCCCATAAATAAATATTTTAATTCATAAAATGTGATTTAGTCTTATTTTTCGGCCGTTTTGATGGGGTTTAAGGCGTGAATGTCTAAATGGGCTTTATAGTGGACCCGTTGGAATTTTAACAGAGTAAAAAGCTCAGAAAATGAGTTTATGCTATATAATCATATTCAAATGCCCATAATCAAATATATTAACTCATAAAATTTGATCTAATATTATTTTTGTGGCTGTTTTGTTGTGTTTAAGGCGTGTATGTCTAAATGGGCTTTATAGTGGACCCGTTAAAATTTTAACCGAGTAAAAATTTCTGAAAATGAGTTTAAGCTATATAATCATGTTGACAAGCCCATAAATAAATATTTTAAGTCATAAAATATGATTTATTCTTATTTTTTCCCGTTTTGTTGGGGTTTAAGACGTGCATGCCTAAAAGGGCTTTATAGTTGACCCGTTGGAATTTTAAGTGAGTAAAAAGTTCTGAAAATGAGGTTAAGATATATAATCATGTTAAAAAGCCCATAACTAAATATTTTAAGTCTTAAAATTTTATTTAATTCCATTTTTCGGACGTTTTGTTGGGGTTTAAGGCGTGCAAGTCTAAATGGGCTTTATAGTGCACCCGTTGGAATTTTAACCGAGTAAAAAGTTCTAAAGTTGAGGTTAAGCTGTA